>JAHHZJ010002186.1:0-25555 GCA_021437245.1 Aegilops speltoides
AAGTGAAGGAAATATGCCCTAGAGGCAATAATAAAGTTATTATTTATTTCCTCATATCATGATAAATGTTTATTATTCATGCTAGAATTGTATTAACAGGAAACTTGATACATGTGTGAATACATAGACAAACATATAGTCACTAGTATGCCTCTACTTGACTAGCTCATTAATCAAAGATGGTTATGTTTCCTAACCATAGACATGTGTTGTCATTTGATTAATGGGATCACATCATTAGGAGAATAAAGTGATTGACATGACCCATCCGTTAGCTTAGCACTTGATCGCTTAGTATTCTCGCTATTGCTTCCTTCATGACTTATACATGTTCTGTAACTATGAGAATTGTGTAACTCCGTTTACGGAGGAACACTTTGGTACTACCAAACGTCACAACGAATCGGGTGATTATAAAGGAGTACTACAGGTGTCTCCGAAGGTACATGTTGAGTTAGCATAATTCGAGATTAGGTTTTGTCACTCCGATTGCTCTGGAGAGGTATCTCTGAGCCCTCTCGGTAATGCTCATCACCTAAGCCTTGCAAGCATGTAACTAATGAGTTAGTTATGAGATGAAGTATTACGAGCGAGTAAAGAGACTTGTCGCAACGAGATTGAACTAGGTATTGGATACCGACGATCGAATCTCGGACAAGTAACATACCGATGACAAAGGAACAACGTATGTTGTTATGCGGTTTGACCAATAAAGATATTCAGAGAATATGTAGGAACCAATATGGGCATCCAGTCCCGCTATTGGTTATTGACGAGCAGACGGTCTCTACCATGTCTACATCATTCTCGTACCATAGGGTCCTTGACGCTTAAGGTTTGATGACAATTATATTATGAGTTTATGTATTTTGATGTACCAAAGTTTGTTTGAGTCCCGGATATGATCATGGACATGACGAGGAGTCTCGAAATGGTCGAGACATAAAGATTGATATATTGGACGGATATATTTGGACACCGGAAAGGTTAGGAGAAGTTTGGAGCTCAGGGAGGTTACCGGAACCCCGGAGGTATATGGGCCTTATTGGGCCCATGTAGGAGGAAGGAGAAGGAACAAGGAGGAGGCGCGCCCCAAGCCCAATCCGAATTGGGGGGGGGGGCCCCCCCCTTTCTCCTTCCCCTCTTCCTATTACTACTACTAGTACTACTTCCTAATACTAGTACTCTTTCCTTCCCTCCAAATAAGATAAGGAAGAGAGGGAAACCTACTTGGAGTAGGTTCCCCCTCCTCATGGCGCGCCCCTTGGGGCGGCCACCTCCTCCCTCCTCCTTTATATACGGGGTAGGGGGCACCCTAGAACACACAAGTTGATCATTGATCGTTCCTTAGCCGTGTGCGGTGCCCCCTCCACGATATTCCACCTCGATCA
Organism: Aegilops speltoides; assembly: GCA_021437245.1. Classification (NCBI taxonomy): domain Eukaryota; kingdom Viridiplantae; phylum Streptophyta; class Magnoliopsida; order Poales; family Poaceae; genus Aegilops; species Aegilops speltoides. Next base: position 1,392 of record JAHHZJ010002186.1, read on the forward strand.
TATTGTGGCGGTGCTTAGGCGAAGCCCCGCAACAGAGAACATCAAGATCGCCACCACGCCGTCGTCTTGACGGAACTCCCCTCGGAACCTCTCTTCGATTGGAGATCGAGGGTGCGCCATCGAGTTGTACGTGTCAAGAACTTCGGAGGTGCCGAGTAACGGTGCTTGGATCGGTCGGGCGGGAGGACGACGACTACTTCCTTTACGCTGCGTCAACGCTTCGCTTGGTCTCACGAGTGCGTACGACAACACTCTCCCCTCGCTATATCATCACCATGATCTTGCGTGTGCGAGGAAATTTTTGAAATTACTACATTCCCTAACAAAGGCATCCGAGCCTAGGTTTTATGGTTTGATGTTATTTGCACGAGTAGAACACAAGTGAGTTGTGGGCGATATAAGTCATACCGCTTACCAAAGATGTCATACTTTGGTTCAGCGGTATTGTTGGATGAAGCGGCCGGACCGACATTACGCCAGACGCTTACGCAAGACTGGTTTTACCGCGTGCTTTGCACACGGTGACTAGCGGTGTCTGCTTTCTCCAACTTTAGTTGAACGAGTGTAGGCTACGCCGGTCCTTGCGAAGGTTAAAACAAAGATCAACTTGACAAACTATCATTGTGGTTTTGATGTGTAGGTGAGATTGGTTCTTACTTAAGCCCGTAGCAGCCACATAAAATTTGCAACAACAAAGTAGAGGACGCCTAACTTGTTTTTGCAGGGCATGTTGTGATGTGATATGGCCAAGACGTGATGCTATATTTTATTGTATGAGATGATCATGTTTTGTAACCGGTTATCGGCAATCGGCGAGAGCCATATGGTTGTCGCTTATTGTATGAAATGCAACGCATACAGTAATTGCTTTACTTTATCACTAAGCGGTAGCGATAGTCGAGAAGCAATAGATGGCGAACGACAACGATGCTACAATGGAGATCAAGGTGTCGCTACCGGTGGCGATGGTGATCACGACGGTGCTTCGGAGATGGAGATCACAAGCACAAGATGATGATGGCCATATCATATCACTTATATTGATTGCATGTGATGTTTATCCTTGATGCATCTTATCTTGCTTTGATTGACGGTAGCATTTTAAGATGATCTCTCACTAATTATCAAGAAGTGTTCTCCCGAGTATGCACCGCTGCGAAAGTTCTTCGTCTTTGAGACACCACGTGATGGTCGGGTGTGATAGGCTCTACGCTCAAATACAACGGTGCAAAACAGTTGCACACGCAGAATATTCGAGTTATACTTGACGAGCCTAGCATATACAGATATGGCCTCGAACACGGAGACCAAAAGGTCGAGCGTGAATCATATAGTAGATATGATCAACATAGTGATGTTCACCATTGAAACTACTCCATCTCACGTGATGATCGGACATGGTTTAGTTGATTTGGATCACGTGATCACCTAGATGACTAGAGAGATGTCTGCCTAAGTGGGAGTTCTTAAGTAATATGATTAATTGAACTTAAATTTATCATGAACTTAGTCCCGTAGTATTTTGCAAATTATGTTGTAGATCAATAGCTTGCATTGTTGCTTTCATATATTTATTTTGATATGTTCCTAGAGAAAATTATGTTGAAAGATGTTAGTAGCAATGATACGGATTGGATCCGTGATCTGAGGTTTATCCTCATTGTTGCACAGAAGAATTATGTCCTTAGTGCACCGCTAGGTGACGGACCTATTGCAGAGCGGATGCGGGCGTTATGAACGTTTGGCTAGCTCAATATGATGACTACTTGATAGTTTTGTGCACCATGCTTTATGGCTTAGAATCGGGACTTCAAAGATGTTTTGAACGTCATGGACCATATGAGATGTTCCAGAATTGAAGTTAATATTTCAAGCAAATACCGAGTTGAGAGATATGAAGTCTCCAACAAGTTCTATAGCTAAAAGATGGAGGAGAATCGCTCAAGTAGTGAGCATGTGCTCGATTGTGCGGGTACTACAATCGCTTGAATCGAGTGGGAGTTATTCTTCCAGATAAGATAGTGATTGACGTAATTCTCTAGTCACCATCACCAAGTTAATAGAACTTCGTGATGAACTATAGTATGCAAGGGATGATGAAAACGATTCCCGAGCTCTTCGTGATGTTGAAATCGACGAAGGTAGAAATCAAGAAAGAGCATCAAGTGTTGATGATTGACAAGACCACTAGTTTCAAGAAAAGGGCAGAGGAAAGAAAGGGAACTTCAAGTGGAAAGACAAGCAAGTTGTCACTCCCGCCAAGAAGCTCCAAGCTGGACCAAAGCCTAAAACCGAGTGCTTATAATCGCAAAGAAAATGGTCTTTGGAAGCGAAATGCCCTAAATATTTGGTGGATAAGAAGGATGGCAAAGTGAACAAGGGTATATTTGATATCTGAGTTATTGATGTGTGCTTTACTAGTGTTTATAGTAGCCCTGAATATTTGATACTTGTTAGGTTGCTAAGATTAGTAACTCAAACAGAGTTACGAATAAGCAGAGACTAGTTGAAGGAAAGTGACGATGAGTGTTGGAAGTAGTTCCAAGATTGATATGATCATCATCGCACACTCCCTATACTTTCGGGATTAGTGTTGAACCTAAATAAATGTTTTTTGGTGTTTGCGCTGAGCATGAATATGATTTGATCATGTTTATTGCAATACTGTTATTCATTTAAGTTAGAGAACAATTATTGTTACATTTACTTGAATAAAACCTTCTATGGTCATACACACCAACGAAAATGGTTTGTTGGATCTCGGTCGTAGTGATACACATATTCATAATATTGAGGCCAAAAGATGCAAAGTTAATAATGATAGTGTAACTTATTTGTGGCATCGCCGTTTGGGTCATATCGGTGTAAAGCGATGAAGAAACTCCATAAAGATGGATTTTGGAATCACTTGGTTATGAATTATTTGATGCTTACGAACCATGCCTTATGGGCAAGATGACTAAAACTCCGTTCTTGAACAATGGAACGAACTACCGACTTATTGGAAATAATACATACCGATGTATGCGCACCAATGAGTATGAAGGCTCGTGGCAAGTATCATTATTTTTCGACCTTCACAAGATGATTTGAGCAGATATGGTTATATCTACTTGATGAAACATAAGTCCGAAATAGTTGAAAGGTTCAAAGAATTTCAGAGTGAAGTGGAAAATCATCGTAAAAAGAAAATAAAGTTTCGCGATCCGATCGTGGAGACGAATATTTGAGTTCTGAGTTTGGTCTTCAATTAAAACAATGTGGAATAGTTTCACAAACTCACGCCACCTGGAACACCACAATGTAATGGTGTGTCCGAACGTCGTAATCGTACTTTACTAGATATGGTGCGATCTATGATATCTCTTATCAGTTTACCACTATCGTTTTGGGGTTATGCATTAAAGACAGCTGCATTCACGTTTAATAGGGCACCTTCTAAATCCGTTGAAACGACACCGTATGAACTATGGTTTAGCAGTAAACCTGAGCTGTCGTTTCTTAAAGTTTGGGGCTGCGATGCTTATGTGAAAAAGTTTCATCCTGATAAGCTCGAACCCAAATCGGAGAAGTGTGTCTTCATAGAATACCCAAAGGAAATTGTGGGGTACACCTTCTATCACAGATCCGAAGGCAAATTTGTTGCTGATAATAGATCCTTTCTAGAGAAGGAGTTTCTCTCGAAAGAAGTGAGTGGGAGGAAAGTAGAACTTGATGAGGTAACCGTACCTGCTCCCTTATTGATAAGTGGTTCATCACAGAAATCAGTTCCTGTGACAAATACACCAATTAGTGAGGAAGCTAATGATATTGATCATGAAACTTCGATCAAGTTACTACTGAACCCTGAGGTCTTCCGAGTAAGATCCGCACTGAGTGGTGTAGTAATCATATTCGGAAGTCATGTTACTAGACCATGATGAACCTACGAACTATGAGGAAGCGATGATGAGCCCAGATTCCTGAAATGGCTCGAGGCCATAAAATCGAGATATGATCCATGTATGAGAACAAAGTATGGACTTTGATTGACTTGCTCGATGATCGCAAGCCATGTTAAATAAATGGATCTTCAAGAGGAAGACGGACAACGATAGTAGTGTTACTATCCACTAAGCTCGACTTGTTGCAAAAGGTTTTCAACAAATTCAAGGGGTTGAATACGATGAGATTTTCTCACTCAGATCGATGCTTAAGTCTGTCGAATCATGTTAGCAATTGCCCCATTTTATGAAATCGGCAAATGGATGTCAAAACTGCATTCCTTAATGGATTTATTAAAGAAGAGTTGTATATGATGCAACCAGAAGGTTTTGTCAATCCTAAAGGTGCTAACAAAATGTGCAAGCTCCAGCGGTCCATCGATGGACTGGTGCAAGCATCTCGGAGTTGGAATATACGCTTTGATAAGTTGATCAAAGCATATGGTTTTATACAGACTTTTTGAGAAGCCTGTATTTACAATAAAGTGAGTGGGAGCACTACAGCCTTTTTGATTAGTATATGTGAGTGACATATTGTTGATCAGAAATGATGTAGAATTTTTACGCAAAGCATAAAGGAGTGTTTTAAAGGAGTTCTTTAAAAGAAAAGACCTCAAGAAAAGCTACTTACATATTGAGCATCAAGATCTATTGAGATAGATCAAGACGCTTGATAAGATTTTCAATGAGTACATACCTTGGCAAGATTTTGAAATAGTTCAAAATGGAGCAGATCAAAGAAAGAGTTCTTGCCTATGTTGCAAAGGTATGAAATTGAGTAAGACTCAAATCCCGCCACAAGCAGTAAAATAGAAAGAGAATGAAAAGTCATTCCCTATGCCTCATCATAGGTTCTATAAAGTATGCTATGCTATGTACCGTAACTATTGTATACCTTGCTCAGATTTGACAAGGAGTACAATAGTGATCTAGGAGTAGATCATCGACATTGGTCAAGAATATCCTTAGTGAGGACTAAGGAAATATTTCTCGATTATGGAGGTGATAAAAGAGCCCGTCAGTAAAGTTACCTCGGTGCAAGTTTTCACACCGATCCAGATGACTCTAAGTCTCAACTGGATACATATTGAAAATGGGAGCAATTAGCTAGAGTAGCACCGTGCGAGCATTGTAGACACAGAATATTTGCAAAATGCATACGGCTCAATGTGCAGACCCATTGACTAAGCTTCTCTCACGAGCAAAACATGATCACACCTTAGTACTCTTTGGGTGTTAATCACATAGCGATGTGAACTAGATTATTGACTCTAGTAAACCCTTTGGGTGTTGGTCACATGATGATGTGAACTATGGGTGTTAATCATATACTGAGATATGAATATTGGTGTTAAATCACATGGCGATGTGAACTAGATTATTGACTCTAGTGCAAGTGGGAGATCAAGGAAATATGCCCTAGAGGCAATAATAAAGTTATTATTTATTTCCTCATATCATGATAAATGTTTATTATTCATGCTAGAATTGTATTAACCGGAAACTTGATACATGTGTGAATACATAGACAAACATATAGTCACTAGTATGCCTCTACTTGACTAGCTCATTAATCAAAGATGGTTATGTTTCCTAACCATAGACATGTGTTGTCATTTGATTAATGGGATCACATCATTAGGATAATAAAGTGATTGACATGACCCATCCCGTTAGCTTAGCACTTGATCGTTTAGTATTCTGCTATTGCTTCCTTCATGACTTATACATGTTCCTCGAAACTATGAGAATTGTGTAACTCCGTTTATCGGAGGAACACTTTGGTACTACCAAACGTCACAACGTGAATCGGGTGATTATAAAGGAGTACTACGGTGTCTCAGAAGGTACATGTTGAGTTAGCATAATTCGAGATTAGGTTTTGTCACTCCGATTGCCTGGAGAGGTATCTCCGGCCCTCTTGGTAATGCTCATCACCTAAGCCTTGCAAGCATGTAACTAATGAGTTAGTTATGAGAAGAAGTATTACGATCGAGTAAAGAGACTTGTCAGAACGAGATTGAACTAGGTATTGATACCGACGATCGAATCTCGGACAAGTAACATACCGATGACAAAGGAACAACGATGTTGTTATGCGGTTTGACCGATAAAGATCTTTGTAGAATATGTAGGAACCAATATGGGCATCAGGTCCCGCTATTGGTTATTGACGAGACGTGTCTCACCATGTCTACATCATTCTCGAACCGTAGGGTCCATGACGCTTAAGGTTTCGATGACAATTATATTATGAGTTTATGTATTTTGATGTACCGAAGTTTGTTGAGTCCGGATATGATCACGGACATGACGAGGAGTCTCGAAATGGTCGAGACATAAAGATTGATATATTGGACGGATATATTTGGACACGGAAAGGTTAGGAGAAGTTTGGAGCTCCGGAGGTTAGGAACCCCGGGAGGTATATGGGCCTTATTGGGCCCATGTAGGAGGAAGGAGAAGGAACAAGGGAGGGGCCGCCCCCAAGCCCAATCCGACTGGGGAGGGGCCCCCTTCCTTTCTCCTTCCCCTCTTCCTATTACTACTACTACTAGTACTACTTCCTAATACTAGTACTCTTTCCTTCCCTCCAAATAAGATAAGGAAGAGAGGGAAACCTACTTGGAGTAGGTTTCCCTCCTCATGGCGCCCCCTTGGGGCCGCCACCTCCCCCCCTCCTTTATATACGGGGTAGGGGGCACCCTAGAACACACAAGTTGATCATTGATCGTTCCTTAGCAGGTGGTGCCCCCTCCACAATATTCCACCTCGATCATATTGTAGCGGTGCTTAGGCGAAGCCTGCGACAGAGAACATCAAGATCGCCACCACGCCGTTGTCTTGTGGAACTCCCCTCGGAACCTCTCTGGATTGGAGATCGAGGGTGCGCCATCGAGTTGACGTGTGTCAAGAACTCGAGGTGCCGAGTAACGGTGCTTGGATCGGTTGGGCTGGGAGGACGACGACTACTTCCTTCTGCTGCGCCAACGCTTCGCTTTGGTCCACGAGGGTACGTGAGACAACACTCTCCCCTCATTGCTATATCATCACCATGATCTTGCGTGTGCGTAGGAATTTTTTGAAATTACTACGTTCCCTAACAACAAGATCTTAAGCGGTTTAGAGTTGAGGGCACCAAAGGCGTTTTGAGCGTCGCGGAACATATGAGATGTTTGAGGGCTGAAATTGAGATTTCGAGGCTCGTGCCTACGTCAAGAGGTATAAGACCTCGGCGATTTTCTTAGCCTGCAAACTAAGGAGAAAAAGCTCAATCGTTGAGCTTGTGCTCGAGTTCGAGTGCAACAATCACTTGAATTGAATGGGAGTTGATCTTCGGATGAGATAGTGATGTTTCTCCAAAGTGAAAGTGCAACTAATCCCGGGTGGTTTTGGTAATTAATAACAACATATATATCATTGAACTAATTATTTCTTGAGAATATTTGAGAAAGTTCGATTGATATGGGTATAACAATGTTGATGATGTGGACCCCTCAAAATGCTAAGGAAAACATTGGCAAAAGCTCAAGACTCTATTTTTGGTTTAGTGATCCAAGATCACATTGAGTCCATAGGAAAGCCAATACTATTAAAGGGGATGAGGTTATGATGATGATCTGGTTGCTCAAAGTGCTTAGTGATTTATCTCTCAAACTATCAGCAATCTTTCATTCCAACATAAACCCATAAGTAATCTCGGTCCCACGATTCCATAAACTCAGTCACGAGATGAACCACCTCGCCATATAGCCAAACCCTAGTAATTTGGATTTTCGATTCCAAACTCGGTCATACGAAATTGGTGTTATAGCTTACGTAACCCTCGTACTCAAATCGGTGTCACCGAGATGAGAAAGTCGGTCCACAGATTGGCAAACCCTAGACTTTGGAAGAATCGGACTACGAAGATTGTATTTTCGGTCCCACGAAAATCCCAACGTTCTAAGATTTGAACTTTCGGTCTCACGAGTTGTCAACTTCGATCGGCCGAGATTGGTCAAATGTGTGTAGCAGTTGGATTTTATGTGGAGGCTATAAATACCCTCCACCTCCTCTTCATTAGTGGAAGAGCCATCAGAAAGAACTACCACTCCTACCTTACATTTAGAAGAAAACTACCTACCCTTGTGTTGAGATCAAGTTGCTCCTCCCACCATATGAAACTTGATTTCTAGCCTTCCCAAGTTGCTTTCCACTCAATCCTTTCTTCCACCACAGCCAAATCAGTGAGGAGAGTTGAGTGTTGGGGAGATTATCATTTGAAGCACAAGAGCAAGGAGTTCATCATCACCAACACCATCTATTACCTTTTGGAGGTGGTGCCTCCTAGATTGGTTAGGTGTCGCTTGGGAGCCTCCGTCAAGATGTGGAGTTGAACCAAGAAGTTTGTAAGGGCAAGGAGATCGCCTACTTCGTGAAGATCTACCCGAGTAAGGCTAGTCCTCTGTGGGCGTAGGCCATGATGGCATAGACAAGGTTGCTTCTTCGTGGACCCTTCGTGGGTGGAGCCCTCCGTGGACTCTCTGGCCGTTACCCTCAGTGGGTTGAAGTCTCCATCAGCGTGGATTGGCGATAGCACCACCTATCGGAACCACGAGAAAAATCTCCGTGTCTCCAAATTGCGTTTGCTCTTCTCCACCTCTTATTTACTACATGTGCAATTTACTTTCCGCTGCCACTACTCTAGAATTGCATGTGTAGGGTGATACTTGACTTGGTCATCATTGTGAACTTGCTAAAAACTTGCCTAATCAAAGGATAAACTTTTAAGTTGTCAAGTAGTCTAATCACCCCCTCTAGACATACTTCCGATCCTACAAGTGGTATCGAGCTTTGGTCTCCATTGGATTGGTTTCCATTACATTGGACTCCATAAGCTTGGTTTCACAACCTAGGAAGTATGGCGTCTAGTGAGGTAATTTTACAATAGAGGTCCTTACTTTGATGGTTCAAACTTTGCTAGTTGGAAGCATAAAATGAAAATGCATATTCTTGGACATAACCCTGCCATGGGGCATTATTTGTGTTGGCTTGCAAGGTGAGTTCTTGAGGAAGGAAAAGTTCGGATCGCGAAGCTCTGAGGATGAGTTGCGGATGTTCTGAACAATGCTCAAGCTTGTGACATTCTCTTCAATGCTTTGTGTCGAGGAGATCAACAAGATCAGCCGTCTTGAGAATGCAAAGAGATTTGGGATACTTTGGTGAAATGCCGAAGGTACGAGTCAGTGAAGGAATCAAAGCTAGATGTCTTCAAGGTCGACTTGACAAGTTCAAGATGAAGGAAGGTGAAGAATACTTGAAATGTACTCTAGGCTTGCTCTCATCACCAATGAGATGGCGAGGCTTAGGAGGCGAAGAAATGACCGACCGATTCATCATCAAGAAGATCCTTAGAGCTTTAAATGGAAAGTATGACACCGTGTGCACTTTGATCCAAATGATGCCAAACTACAAAGATCTCAAGCCTACGAAGTCATTGGAAGAATTGTTGCTCATGAGATGACACTTAAAGATAAGGAAGAGCTTCACAACAAGTCAAGTGGTGCTTACAAAGCTGCAGTTGAAGCTCCACAACCTCAAGTGAAAAGCTAGTTTCCAATGAAGAGATAAGCCTAATGGTGAAGAACTTCAACAAATTCTACAAGAGCCTTGCGGAAGCAAGAGCTTGAGAAATTGATGCAAACAAGGAAGACAGGAAGAATCAAGGAATTGGTTTTGAGCGAAAGTTCAACGCCGAGGGTGTTGAATGGGAAGAAGGTCAATATCCACTCCAAAGTTTGTTTCTCAAAAGGAAAGTATGATCCTACTTCTTCCAATGAGGAACAAGCTCAAGATGACCTTCCACCACAAGACCACAAGCTAAAAGGCAAGGACAAGCTTCAAGAGGAGATTGATGCATTCATTGAAGCACCCAAGGCCATGGTCAAGTGGGTTCCCAAGGCAACTTCAAGTTCTCTTGACAAGCTCAACCACTACCCCAAGGATTCCCATCAAGATGATGTGGATCGAAGAAGAAGAACTAGAGAGTTCTTGAGGTGACTCATAATATACTTCACTCACATTCATTTTGGCAAGAACTTGTGCAATCAACTTCCACATCTTGCACTAGTTCATGGAGTCACAAACCCTCATATTGATAAGTCAAGGGACAAGGTAATTATTGCTTTCATGGACATCATCTATTGTGTACTTCAATCTATGTCCATGGATATCCTTGTTTGTTCCTTGTGGGACTAACCCATGTAGGTATTGAAAGTGCGAATCAAAGGATTGCTCCCAACTCTTGATGATCTTCATCAACATTGAGCATCCACATCTTCAACATCTACATGAAGTCTTCACGACAACCCAAGGTTAGTTTGACCCTTTAAAGGGTTCTCACATCAAGGGGAGCTTTGCTCTAAAGAAATGAGCTAAAGCATCTTCTAAAGATGTGAACACATTAATGCTTTATGTAAAAGTGGTAACCCCACTTGTGCTTAAGCGATGAGTATGACCTATGATCAAATGTTCTCATTTGACTCCTAAGTCAATATACTCATATATAGATGACCTAGTCATCGCCAAATTGTTGTGCTAGCAGCTAGTGTTTTGTTTGTGCATGTTTGACACATGTTTTATTTGCTATCTTATTGTGTGAGCATGTTGGATGCATAATTTTATCCATTCGAGGACATCCATTTGTTGCTTTGGTCTTTTGGATTTTTCTTTTTGACCAAATGGATGGACAAGAATGCCTAAGTTCCTCCTAGCTATCTATGCTTTCTTGTCTCAAACTCTATTCATGCTTATATCACAAACTTTGAACAAGACTTTTTGGACGAGCCAAGTGAGGAGCACTCGGAGCCACCGATCCGTCAAAGCCTAAATTCCAAAACCTTCTAAGTATTTTCGGTCAAACCAATATACTCAAATCGGACGGACCGAAATCACTTGGATTGATCTAGGTTTTCACCTCGGTGAAACGAGTTTCAAATCTCGGCGTGACCGATGTGTTAGCGCTTGCGATTAACCATCTCGGTCCCAGAGTTTCAACTTCGGTCCCACCGGCAGAAGGTATATATACCGAGGGCAGGCGTTGATTATTCCTTCAAAGCGCCTCGCGCCCAAACCCTTCTTGCCGTCGCCGTGGTCTCGGATCGTCTCCGCCGTCGCTGTCGCCCTCGCGTGGTCTCCATCGCCGTCAGCGGCAATCTCATCGCATCCGTTGCGCCGTTGTGAAACTCCACCAGATTGGGTGAGTTTCATCCCTCTCGTGCTTCAACCTCTGATTCTATGCCGATAGGTTTTGCCTAGCTTCTTGCCAAGATTGAAATCTTCCTATCCGAGATTAGATCGTAGAACAAAATTCGAGTGAAAATTTTAGGGTTAGGTTTCCGCCGAACACATCTCGGTGTGACCGATTCTACATTCTCGGATGACCGATTTGGCCTCGGCCATTACCTTGCACTTTCGGTTAAACCGAGTTGTGCAAATCGGTAAGACCGAAGTGAGATTTAGTGAAACCCTAGTGCTCTCGGCTAGACGAAACTCATTTCGGTCCAACCGAAAGTGGTGTGAGCAGTTGGTTTAGACACTTGGATTCACGAATTTTAGACTCGGTCGGACGAAATGTATTACATGAAAACCTAAAACTAAAGTTTGAACTCATTCTTTTTGCAAAATCCTCTGCGTTTGTGATAACTCTTCTATTACGCCTATACCTATTCTTTTCACGGGTTGTCGGTCATATACGATGCAAGTGACAGCGAACAGTCGAATCTCGGTTGAGATTCGAGGCGATTACAAGTCTGAAGCAAGCAGTTTTTAGGATGATGGAGAGAGAGCACTCCAAGTGGATTGCCTCCTGCTGCCACGAGGGCGAGGAAGAAGAGAATTACGATGAGAAGACTACGACTTTGTTGCGATGAGGAGATTACTTCAAAGCCTAAGAGGAAAGTGGTTGCCAAGGGCTATCAAGAACGACAGACAAAAGAAAGCACCAGCAAAGAAGAAAAATCCACGAGTTGCAAAGAAGCTGAGCATGGAAGAAGAAACCTCCAGCAAGATCAAGAAAACTTCCAAGAGGAAGAGGCTAGTTCATGAAGAAGGCGATGATGATGACTCGATGAGAAGCACCCAGCCTCCTCGAAGCAAAAGTTGATGGGAGATGCCATCGAGCAGGAGCACCCACAAAATCTAAGCCATCAGCTCCAGCAAAAGGCAGCCCAAGCCAAACCTGCTGTCAAGCCTAAGAAAGCGTGAAAATATACCCTTGGAGAAGAAGAAGGACAATGTGCCACTGCTGAATCGATGATGAGGCTCATGTTTCTTGAAGCTCGAGACGAAATTGCGAGTTCATAATGATGCTCATCCTCGGCGAAAATATGAAGGAAAGGAAGGACAAGGTCTCGGGCTATGGAGGCAAGTTGATCCATATGCCACGGGAGAAGGACATTTGTTGACTCAAGGTTCCACACGAGAAGCAACAAGATTTCTATGAGGCAGTGCTCATGGACAAGAAACCAATTATTCTTGACACGGATATTGGTAGGGAATACATCGCGATGAAAACACGAGACTACTTCCCACATGTGCATGAGAGCTTCCTTGCATGTGGTGTTGCGAGTTCGTTGGTGAGAATTGTTGCTTGGAATGATGAGATGATCATGCGGTTCTATGCCACACACTTCTATCGGATGGCGGTGTATGGATGAGAAGGCGAGATTCTCCTCAACTATTGTGGAATGGAGCGTTGCTGAATGCACCGATATCAAGGGGCGATGATGTTGATGTCTATGGCATTCCAAGAAGAATCACGAGTCTATGAAGAACATGTACAATGAGGTACGAGAAAAGGATGTTGAGATATGGAAGCTTGGATCGATATATCATCTTGAGCGGTCTCCCAACCACTAACACCATTACAGGCATACTTTGATGCCTAAGTCGGAGACCACCGCATGATAAGAGGTACTCTATCAACATGCTGCACATTCTAGATCGAAGGCACCTTTTAAGGTGATGGACACGATAGTAGAGACTATCAAGAGGACGAGAGAGACCGAGAAAGGTGTGTGGGTTTGCTCCGCACATTGAGATGCTCATCAATGCCAAGTTTGGCACGGACACCTACATTGGATAGACCCCACTTGCCATGCAGCTGAACATGAAGATAATGAAGTTGTGATGACTAAGGATGCTCCCATACATTTGAAGGACACGCTAAGTGCAGGCTGCCAAACAAGCTAAAGGCTGAGAAGGCGAGCGGCGGCAAATGCCCAAGAGCATTGGAGAACAACTTCTTGAAGAAGCCACTCGGAGGATTGAACTCGCACAGCCAGACATAAAGTCGCGATCTCAGGAGAGTCTTGAGAGGATAATTGAAGACAAGTTCCATGCTACTCTGGATGTCAATTTGGTTGAAGTGAGATCACTCGACAAGCAAGCTTGATGCGGACATTGAGGGAAGCGAAGGGAGAAAAGCGGAAACTCATGAAGGAGATGTGAAGATGATCTAGTCAGAGATGACTATAAAACGCTCGCTGCCAGGTACCCACAAAAGCGAATCATTGCTATTCGATGTGAGTCCCGAAATTCTGACGCCAGCACCTCTCTGCTGCTCCATCGATTCGAGCCGCTCAGTGTCCCTCCTCCAGCTCCCTCGAACTTAGTGAAGCTTTTGCGGAATGCAGCTATCTCCCTCCGCCAGCAGACAGGGAGCACTTGTGAAGTCCCTAGTGGCGATTGGCTCCTATACCTTCGAACTTTTTGAAATGCTTATTGCCCAAGGGGAAATTATATAGAATCATAGGACCGAGAGAGAGAGTGCTGCGTTTTGCTCTTTCGTTTGCAGTTTTTCCTTGAGATACTTTTGAGTTCTTGAGACATTTCGGTGTGTTTGATACTACGTTTGCTCTATCTTGATGAGTGCTTGATCGCCACTATGCTTAATGTGTGCTTGATGCTTATCATATTTCTGTTCATATCTTGTATGATCACTTACTCATGTCTTGGTGATTGGGTGCATCTTCTTCATTCTTATCATTTTATGCGCTCCACCAAAATGTTCATGTGACATGGAAGAGACCCATGATCCTATTCGATTGTGCATTTGCATTCAGCATAAATCTTAAATAATGCACTGGGGTGGGGAACTCTTGCTTATCACATACTTCTCAAAGCGGCGATATTATTCATTGATTATATCATTTGCCGAAGCTTTGATCTATATGTTGTCATCAATTGCCAAAAGGGAGATTGAAGAAGTGCAACTAATCCCGGGTGGTTTGGTAATTAATAACAACATATATATATCATTGAACTAATTATTTCTTGAGAATATTTGAGAAGTTCAATTGATATGGGTATAGCAATGATTGATGATGTGGACCCCTCAAAATGCTAAAGGAAAACATTGGCAAAAGCTCAAGACTCTATTTTTGGTTTAGTGATCCAAGATCACATTGAGTCCATAGGAAAGCCAATACTATTAAAGGGGATGAGGTTATGATGATGATCTAGTTGCTCAAAGTGCTTAGTGATTTATCTCTCAAACTATCGACAAATCTTTCATTTCCAACATATGCTCATAAGTAATCTCGGTCCCACGATTCCATAAACTTCGTCACACAAGAGATGAACCACCTCGACCATATAGCCAAACCCTAGTAATTTGGTTTTCCGATTCCAAACTCGGATCTTACGAAATTGGTGTTGCCAAGCTATACATAACCTGCATACTCAAATCGGTGTCACCGAGATGAGAAATCGGTCCCAAAGATTGGCAAACCCTAGACTTTGGAAGAATCGGATTACTTAGATTGTATTTTCGGTCCACCGAAATCCCAACGTTCACAGATTTGAACTTTCGGTCTCACGAGTTGTCAACTTGAGTGCGCGAGATTGGTCAAATGTATTATGCAGTTGAATTTTATTAATAAGAGCTATAAATACCCTCCACCTCCTCTTCATTCGTGGAAGAGCCATCGAAGAAAAACTACCACTCCTACCTTACATTTACGAAAGAAAACTACCTACCCTTATGTTGAGATCAGAAGTTGCTCCATTCCCCCCATATGAAACTTGATTTCTAGCCTTCCCCAATTGCTTTCCACTCAATCCTTTCTTCCACCACAGCCAAATCGGTGAGGAGAGTTGAGTGTTGGGGAGATTATCATTTGAAGCTTACAAGATCAAGGAGTTCATCATCCCCCTTACCATCTATTACCTTTTGGAGGTGGTGCCTCCTAGATTAGTTAGGTGTAAGCTTGGGAGCCTCCGTCAAGATGTGGAGTTGAACCAAGAAGTTTGTAAGGGCAAGGAGATCGCCTGCCCGTGAAGATCTACCAAATGAGGCTAGTCCTCCGTGGGTAGAAAGTAGCCATGATGGCATAGAACAAAGTTTGCTTATTAAGTGGACCCTTCGTGGGTGGGGACCCTCCGTGGACTCTCGCAGCCGTTACCCTCCGTGGGTTGAAGTCTCCATCAACGTGGTTGACGATAGCACCACCTACTCGGAACCACGAGAAAAAATCTCCGTGTCTCCAAAGTGCGTTTGCTCTTCTCCACCTCTCTATTTACTACATGTGCAATTTTACTTTCCGCTGCCACTACTCTAGAATTGCATGTGTGGGGTGATACTTACTTGGTCATCATTGTGAACTTGCTATAAACTTGCCCTAATCAAAGGCTAAACTTTTAAGTTGTCAAGTAGTCTAATCACCCCCCCTCTAGACATACTTCGATCCTACACAAGTCATTGCCCAAAGATGCTGAGCTTACGTGATGTTTATAACATATCGAGGATAGATATGATGGTCCTGAGGTATTCAAGATGTTTGACACATGGTAGAAATCAAGAAGGAGCATCAATTGTTGATGGTTGAAACCACTAGTTTCAAGAAGGGCAAGGGCAGAAGGGATACTTCATGAAGCGACAAATCATTTCTTTGCTCTGTTGAAGAAACCCAAGGTTGAACCCAAACCGAGACTAAGTGCTTACGTAATAGGGAACAACAACTTTGGGCGGAATTACCTAGATACTTGGTAGATGAGGAAGGCTGGCAAGGTCGATAGAAAGTATATTGGATATACATTATGTTAATGTGTACTTTACTAGTACTCTAGTAGCACCGGTATTAGATACAGTTAGGTTGCTAAGTGTTAGTAACTCGAAATAAAAGCTACGGAATGAACGGAGACTAGCTAAAGGTGGTAGCCGATATGTGTTGGAAATGTTTCCAAGGTTGATGTGATCAAGCATCGCGCTCCCTCTACCATCGAGATTTGATGTTTGCGTTGAGCATAGACATGATTGGATTATGTCTATACTTGTCTGATTATTCATTTAAGGAGAATAATGGTTACTCTATTTATTTGAATAATACCTTCAATGGTCTTGCACCTAAAGGAATGGTTTATTGAATCTCGATCGTAGTGATACACATTTTCATGCCAAAAGATATAAGATAGTAATGATAGTACCACTTACTCTGTAGCCTTGCCATATAAGTCATATTGGTGTAAAATGCATGAAGAAGCTCCATGTTGATGGATCTTTTGACTCACTCGTTTTGAAAAGTTTGAGACATGCGAACCATGTCTATTGGTGTATCTGCATGAAGAAACTCCATGCAGATGGATCGTTTGGACTCACTTGATTTTGAATCACTTGAGATATGCAAATCATACCACATGGGCAAGATGACTAAAAGCCTCGTTTTTGTAAAATGGAACAAGATAGCAACTTGTTGGAAGTAACACATTTTGATGTGTGCGTCAATGAGTCTTTGAGGCATCTGATGAATATCGTTATGTTCTTACTTCACGAGATGATTCGAGTAGATGTAGAGTATATTTACTTGATGAAACACAAGTCTGAACTATTGAATGGTTCAAGTAATTTCAGAGTGAAGTTGAAGATCATCGTGACAAGAGGATGAAATGTCTATGATATGATCATAGAGATGAGTATCTGAGTTCTGAGTTTGTACATAATTAAGACATTGTGGAAATTGTTTCACAATTAATACCTGGAACACCATAGTTTGATGGTGTGTCGAACATCATAGTTGCACCCTATTGGATATGGTGCGTGACCATGATGTCTCTTATCGAATTACCACTATCGTTCATGGGTTAGGCATTAGAGACAACCACATTCACTTTAAATAGGGCACCACGTAATTCCGTTGAGATGACACCGTATGAACTATGGTTTAGAAACCTAAGCTGTCATTTCTTAAAGGTTTGGGGCTCGCGGCTTATGTGAAAAAGTTTAGGTTGATAAGCTCGAACCCAGCGGATAAATCTTCATAGGACACCCAAAACAGTTGGGTATACCTCCTAATTCAGATCCGGAAGCAATAGGGATTGTTTCTTGAATCGGGTCCTTTCTTGAGGAAAAGTTTGTCTCGAAAAGTTGAGTGGGAGGATGGTGGAGACTTGATGAGGTTATTGAACCATCACTTCAACAAGTGTGTAGCGAGGCACGAGGAAGTTGTTCTGTGGCGCCTACACCAATTGAAGTAAAGCTTATGATAGTGATCATGAAGTTTTGGATCAAGTCACTACCGTACCTCGTGGGGTGACAAGGATGCGTACTACTTGAGTGGTATAGTAATCTGTCTTGAAGCTCATGTTGCTAGACAACAATGAACCTCGAGCTATGGAGAAGCGATGGTGGGCCCAAATTCCGACAAATGGTTAGAAGCCATGAAATCCGAGATAGGATCCATGTATCGAGAACAAAGCATGGACTTTGGTGGACTTGCGATGATCGGCAAGCCATTGAGATAAATGGATCTTTAAGAAGAAGATGGACATGGGCGGTGATGTCACGTCTATGAAGCTCGACTTGTGGCGAAGAGTTTTCACAAGTTCAAGGAGTTGACTACGATGAGATTTTCTCATCCGTAGCGATCTTAAGTCGTCGGAATCATGTTAGCATTAGCTGCATTTATGAAATCTAGCGGATGGATGTCAAAGCGAGTTTCCTTACCGGTCTTCGTGAGGAAAGGTTGTATGTGATACAATCGAAAGTTTTTGTCGATCCTAAGGATGCTAAAAGGTATCTTGGCTCGCGATCCTTTTAAGGCTGGAGTAAGCATCTCGGAGTTGGAATATGCGTTTTGATGAGATGATCAAAGATTTTGGGCTTATACAAAAGTTTATGAAAACTTGTATTTCCAAAGAAGTGAGTGGGAGCACTATAAATTTCGATGAGTATATGTTATTGACATATTGTTGATCGAAATGATGTAGAATTCTAGAAAGCATAAAGGGTTGATTGAAAGGAGTTTTCAAGGAAAACCTGGATTAAGTTACTTGAACATTGAGCATCAAGATCTATGAGGATATATCAAAAGCGCTTAATGGTACTTTCAAATGAGCACATACCTTGACATGATTTTGAAGGTGTTCAAGATGGATCGATCGAAGAAGGAGTTCTTGCACGAGTTGTAAGGTATGAAGTTAAGACTTAAAGCTCGACCACGGCGGAGAGAGAGAAAGGGCGAATGTCGTCCCTATCCTTTGTCATAGGCTCTATCTTTGTATGCCATGCTAAGTACCGCTTTGATGTGTGCCTTGCCACATGTCGGCAAGAGGTACAAAGGTGATCAAGGTGGATCACCGGATGGCGGTCAAAATTATTCTTAGAGGAATAAGGATATGTTTCTCGATTATGAAGGTGATAAAGAGTTGGCGTAAAGGGCTACGTCGATGCAAGCTTTAGCACCTATCCAGATGACTCTGAGTAGCGAACGGATCGTATAGTGGAGCAACCATTTGGAATAGCTCCAAGTGGAGCGTGGAAGCAGCATTCTGAGAATGACCTAGAGATTTGCGAAGTACATACGGATCTGAATGTTGCGAGACCGTTGACTAAAACCTCTCTCACAAGCAAAACATGATCAAACCCCAGAACTCATTGAGTTGTAATCACATGATGATGTGAACTAGTTTAATGAGACTAGTAAACTCTTTGGATGTTGGTCACATGGCGATGTGACCTGTGAGTGTTAATCACATGGCGATGTGAACTAGATTATTGACTCTAGTGCAAGTGGGAGCTGTTGGAAATATGCCTAGAGGCAATAATAAATTGGTTATTATTATATTTCCTTGTTCATGATAATCGTTTATTATCCATGCTATAATTGTATTGATAGGAAACTCGGATACATGTGTGGATACATAGACAACACCATGTCCTAGTAAGCCTCTAGTTGACTAGCTCGTTGATCAATAGATGGTTACGGTTTCCGACTATGGACATTGGATGTCATTGATAGCGGGATCACATCATTAGGAGAATGATGTGATGGACAAACAATCCTAAGCCTAGCACGGAGATCGTGTAGTTAGTATGCTAAAGCTTTTCTAATGTCAAGTATCTTTTCCTTAGACCATGAGATTGTGCAACTCCGGATACCGTAGGAATGCTTTGGGTGTACCAAGCGTCTGCAATGCGGGTGGCTATAAAGGTGCACTCGGTATCTCCGAAAGTGTCATTGGGTTGCGAATCGAGGCGGGATTTGTCACTCTGTGTAAGCGGAGAGGTATCTCGGGCCCTTTCGGTAGTACATCATCATAATGTGCACAATGTGACCAAGGGGTTGATCACGGGATGATGTGTTCGGAGCAGTAAAGAGACTTGCGATAGCAGATTGAACAAGGTATCCGTATCCGACGATCGAATCACGGGCAAGTACAATACCGTTAGACAAAGGGAATTGTATCGGGATCGATTGAGTCCTTGACATCATGGTTCATCCGATTAGATCATCGTGGAACATGTAGGAGCCAACATGGGTATCGAGATCCGCTGTTGGTTATTATGGGAAACGTCTCGGTCATGTCTACATGTCTCCGAACACGTAGAGTCTACACACTTAAGGCTCGATGGCGCTAGGGTTATAAAGGAAGTTTGTATGTGGTTACGAATGTTGTTGAGTCCGGATGAGATCACGGGCGTCACGAGGAGTTAGGAATGGTCGGGAGGTAAAGATTTATATATGGGAAGTCCTTTTTGGTCATCGGAAAAGTTTGGGTTTTATCGGTAGCGTCTGGGACCAGGGAGGTCGGGGTCCTGAAGTGGGGACCCTTGGCCCGAGGGCTACATGGGCCAAGTGTGGGAGGGACCAGCCCTAGGTGGGCTGGTCGCCCCCAAGCCCAAAGCGCCTAGGGTTTGGGGAGGGTGCTTCCACCTAGCAGGGGGCAAGTTTCCCCCTCTCCCCCTTAGCCGCCACCCTTAGATGGGATTGGGGCTGCCGCACCCTTGGGGTGGAAACCCTAGAGGCGCACCCCTCCCTCTCCCTATATATAGTGGAGGTCTTGAGGGCTGCCAACACATGAGAACCTCTCCTCTTGGTGCAGCCCTACCTCTCTTCTCCTCCTCTCCCGTTGTGCTTGGCGAAGCCTGCGGGATACCGCTCCTCCATCACCACCACGCCGTTGTGCTTTGCTGTTGGATGGAGTCTTCCTCAACCCTCCCTCTCTCCTTGCTGGATCAAGGCATGGGAGGCGTCACGGGCTGTCGTGTGTTGAGCAGCGGAGGTGCGTCCGTTCGGCACTAGGATCTCCGGTGATTTGGATCACGCAATCGACTCCTTCAACCCGTTCTCTTGAGCAGCTTCGCTTAGCGATCTACAAGGGTATGTAGATGCACTCTCCTTCCCTTCATTGCTGGTTTCTCCCTAGATAGATCTTGGTGACACGTGGGAAAATTTTGAATTTACTGCTTCGTTCCCGACAAGATACATCTTGGAGGTGAAGAAATACAAGAGATAAAGAAGATAAAGATTACATAAGTATCTAGCCTAACAACTCCTCATGCGGTTGACAAGGATCTCCTCTCCTATGCATAGCGTATAAGCTGAGAATATGTCACGTTTAACACGTACTCTCTGCTATTACAAAGGCGATCGATGCGCATGGAAATGGGGAGAAAAACACTGCGAAGTCGAGTTTCATAGAGCTAGCCGAGCTGCCTTGTATCGTTCCTTTAAAAATATGGACGGTACATAAATAATCACGGCTAGTTGATGCCTCACCTTATTGAATTCATGCTCCGGCCGTTGCTCCAAAGTCGAGCCGATGGAGGGGCGGAGTAATATATTTCAACGCTCCCCTTACGTCTAGGCTATTTTAGTCCTTAGGCGTGGGATCGATGTAGGCAGAATCGTTTTTATTTATCTTTGCGTTGGCGGGTCTTGAACTCAAGACCTCTTGGCTCGGATACCATATTGAATTCATGCTCCAGCCAGTTGCTCCAAAAGTTCGAACTGATGGAGGAAGGCGGGCAATATATTTCAACACGCCTCTCTCTAGAAGAGTTGAAATAGTGTGCATTAACAAGCACCGGCAATTCCTAGTTGCCAGGCATACATATCATGTGAATTAAGAAAATCGTTATTGCAGGGAACAAGCTAAGAAAAATTACTATCGGAAGTGCTCATTTGGCCTCAAAGCTATGCAGAACAAAGTTTGAACAAGTAGTGAATCATATCCGGCGGCGTAGGCACGGAGCCTCTCGGAGCGAGCAAGCGATGTGGGAAGTAGAAGGCCACCACGAACCCCTGCGAATCGGCGGCCGCTCCGATGCTCGGCTGTCGTTGAGCACATGCATCTGATTCATACCGGTCTCCATCTCCTCCTAGAGGGGACAATCATCAATAGCGCACCACAAAGCCCTTGGTTACCAGCAAAGCTTCGAAGCGAAAAGTTACAGTGCGGGCTCCGCTGCGCCCACCCCTCCCAGCGCCACGCCACTCCGGCCTGGCGCCACCCTCGGCCAGGCTGCGAGCGCCCCTTTAGCCTCCTCTGCTGCTGCACTCCGGCCATGGCGGTCACTGCTACATCCGTCGGCGGCTTCGGTGGCGACATGGGCCGTCGCGCTCCGTATCTAGTGCTAGCGGTGCGGCGCGAATCCTTACTGCCTCCCTGCGTCCTCGGTCCGTCCGTGGTGTTGGATTCGCGGCTGCCATGCGATGTCAATGCGAGATCCGGATCTCGCCTCGGATCTGCCGTGGAAGGCTCCACGCTTCAACCTGCTTTGCGGCGGATCTGCTGCGGATCCCCCTTCTTTGCCGTTTTGGGCGATTGCGCCTTCAATCTATAGTCGTGGCACCTCGCTTGCGTCGACTCATCCTCCGGAGCGGACCGGGGTTGGACCGTGGTCTCGTCCGGAAAGGTGGCGCCCGATCCTAGCCCGGTGATGGCGCACCCTCCCCATCCCTCCGGCGGAGGAGCTTTCAATCGTCTGCGCGGGCTGCCTTCTTAAGTCGGTTTAGAAGTGCTTTCGTTACTGAGCAAGAAACACCATAGAAAGGGCTGCTGCGACCCGATCTGCTGCATCATCGCAACCTCTCCGGCCACTTTGGTCGAGTGTCCATAGAATCCCAAGCGCAACCCGCTGCGGCCTTTGCTTTCGGGTCTTGGCGGGATGAACTTCAATTCCTGCTGCTGCTTTCTTTGTCGTAGTTCGCTGCCAACGTCGCCCGTCCCCATCACGCCATGGAGGCACCCGTCACCGACCTGCGTGTCGTCGCGACCACGGTACAAGGTGGTCATGTCCACCCCTCCACGGAGCAAATCGTCTTAGTCCTCAAGCGCCCGGCTGTCACGCTCACGCGGCGGGGCCTGAGCGGGCCTCTGTGCCATCGCGGTCGAGGCGAGCTCGGCGGTGCGCATCCCGCCGCACCGTGCGGATCACCTGCGACCGGAGGACTACCTCACACTACAAAAAAGACACATCCGTGACATTTTGGGCGAGCAATTTTTTACATCATACATATGACACTTCTATGGATAATTTTGACAAAACCGGTATCATCATATATGTGGTGGGCTCCTACTTCTATGACAAAAATCATGACGGAAAATGGGCTTTTAAGTCTGGGTGGGCTGGAGGCCATGTGCATGACATTCTTTGGGCCGTCCATGATGGAAAAAACCGTGGTAGAAGCGAGGGAGGAAAATTTGAGGAGTTGCGGTTCACGGTGGGAATTGAGGCGGAGCGTCGCATTTCTCTAATGCGTCGTGCGTGTGTGCGGCGTTAGCTTGCGAACCGAGCGAGGCATTGGGCTCTAGCGAACCGGCGATTACCTTTGTAGGCTATCGTTACTAAACTGGCGATCGATCGATGGTCATTAGCGAACCCGATGGGCGATTCGCCGCTCTGCTACTAAGCTGAAGCCGATCGATTGGATGAGCAGTGAGCATTGCGGCGGGGGTTTGGATGAGCGATGGCGGTGGCGTTGCCTCTGGATGAACAAGAACCCGTGGTGTAGAGGCTGGATGAGCGATAGATGGTGGAGGGTGGCCGTGGAAGGCTGGTTGAGCAGGACCCGTGGTGTGGAGGCTGGATGAGCAGTGAGCGGTGGAGGGTGGCCGTGGAGGGTGGTTGAGCAGGACCTGTGGTGTGGAGGCTGGATGAATAGTAGGCGGTGGAGGGTGCCGTGGAGGGTGGTTGAGCGATGGCCGGTGGAGTAGGCGGTGGAGGCTGGATGAGCGAGGGCCGTGGAGGTGGAGGAGGTCGGTGGCAGTGGAGGTGGAGGAGGTCGGCGGTGGAGATGAACAATATCTCGTGGAGTCCGTTTTGCGATCGCCACACCCCCTCTCGTTTGACCGTGGCGCTCCAACACAAGTCCATTTCATCCGTTTTGCGATCGCCACACCCTCCCGATCAGCGGGACCCCCATTTAGGCCGTGGAGGTCCGTTTAAATCCGTTTTCGATCGCCACACCCTCCCGATCAACAGGGACCCCGTTTCGACCATAGGAGGTCCGTTTCCTCCGTTTCTGATGCCACACCTCCCAATCAACGGGACCCCGTTTGACCGTAGGAGGTCCGTTTCCTCCGTTCTGGATGCGCAAGCCTCGTTTCCATCGCTGTTCCATCCAAGCGGTTGGCTCCCGTGTTCCGTTGCCTCCCGATGAACACGGCGCATTCCGTTGCCTCCCCATGAACGGCGCATTCGTTGCCTCCCCATGAACACGGCGCATTCGTTGGCTCCCCATGAACACAGCGACAGCTGTGTTTCTCCATTCCGACCAAGCCATATGCGTGTCGCGGTAGGCGTTGAGACCCTGCCCGTATGCGTGCGTGGCGTATTTTCTTTCTTGCACCCTCGCTTATGCGTGCGTTGCGTGCGGCCCCTACGACCGGTATATGCGTACGTTCGCGACCAGAATG
>JAHHZJ010002187.1:0-22870 GCA_021437245.1 Aegilops speltoides
ACTACTTGTGGAGCCAAAGCAGGACTTCGTATGAGTCGGATATCCATGTTTGATTAACCTTTGCATAAAACTTATTCGAGCAGCGATTATGGACAAGTTCTTGTGTAGTTGCACTCGATTTTCCATTCTACTTCACTAAACATCTCCATATGAGATCCAATTACTTGTAAGGAAATGCAAGAGATCTCGGTTATGATGATGCACTAGGTCCATAGCTGCTACTTTGCGTATGTTCTCGAAATCGTTTGAGTGCTCATTAAGAAAGTTTCTATACAAGTTTACGAGCGAACTCCTTAAGAAAGTTCTCAAAAGTTACCTATTAAAGAATCCTTTGAAGCATATGGTCATCACAAACATTTTGACTACTTGTGGAGCCAGCGGACTCCGTATGAGTCGAGATATCCATGTTTGATTAACACTACACAAAAGCGATTCGAGCAGCGATTCTGATTAGTTCTTGTGTTGTTGCATGATTTTTCCATTCTACTTCACTAAACATCTCCATATGAGATCCAATTACTTGTAGGGAAATTCAAGAGTCCTCGGTTATGATGATGCACTAGGTACATAGCTAGGACTTTGTGTATGTTCTCGAAATGCATTTTTGAGTGCTCATTAAGAAAGTTTCAATACAAGTTTACGAATGAACTCCTTAAGAAAAGTTCTCAAAAAGTTCCCTATGAAAAAAATCCTTTGAAGTATCTGGTCTTCACCAACGTTTTCAATACTTGTGGAGCCAAAACAGACTCCGTATGAGTCAGATATCCATGTTTGATTAACCTGCCCAAAGCGATTCGAACAACGATTCTGAGACTAGTTCTTGTGTAGTTGCACTTGATTTTTCATTCTACTTCACTAAACATCTCCATATGAGATCCAATTACTTGTAGGAAATGCAAGAGACCTCGGTTATGATGATGCACTAGGTTCATAGCTGGGACTTTGTGTATGTTCTCGAAATCGTTTGTCGAGTGCTCATTAAGAAAGTTTCTATACTAGTTTACGAGCGAACTCCTTAAGAAAAGTTCTCCAAAGTTCCCTATGAAAGAGTCCTTTGAAGCATCTGGTCGGCATAGGCGTTTTGACTACTTGTGGAGCCAAAGCGGACTTCGTATGAGTTAGATATCCATGTTTGATTAACTTTTCATAAAGCTGATTCGGACGGCGATTACAAACTAGTTCTTGTGTAGTTGCACTTGATTTTTTCCATTCTACTTCACTAAACATCTCCATATGAGATCAAATTACTTGTAAGGAAATGCAAGAGACCTCGATTATGATGATGCAATAGGTCCATAGCTGGGACTTTGTGTATGTTCTCGAAATGCGTTTGTCGAGTGCTCATTAAGAAAGTTTCTATACAAGTTTCGAGCGAACTCCTTAAGAAAAGTTCTCCAGAAGTTCCTATGAAAGAATCCTTTGAAGCATCTGGTCGTCACAAACATTTTGACTACTTGTGGAGCCAAATCGGACTCGATTATGAGTCGGATATCCATGTTTTAGTTAACCTTTGCATAAAGCGATTCGAACAGCGAATCTGATTAGTTCTTGTTTGTTGCACTTGATTTTTATTCTACTTCACTAAACATCTCCATATGAGATCCAATTACTTGTAGGAAATTTAAGAGACCTCGGTTATGATGATGCACTAGGTACATAGGTGGGACTTTGCGTATGTTCTCGAAATCGTTTTTGAGTGCTCATTAAGAAAGTTTCAATACAAGTTTACGAGCGAACTCCTTACGAAAAGTTCTCAAAAAGTTCCCTATGAAAAAAATCCTTTTAAGCATCTGTTTTCACAGATGTTTTGACTACTTGTGGAGCCAAAACAGACTCCGTATGAGTCAGATATCCATGTTTCAGTTAACACTGCCCAAAACTGATTTCGAACAACAGTTACAGACTAGTTGTTGTCTAGTTGCACTTGATTTTTTCCATTCTACTTCACTAAACATCTCCATATGAGATCCAATAACTTTTAGGGAAATGCAAGAGACCTCGGTTATGATGATGCACTAGGTTCATAGCTGGGACTTTGTGTATGTTCTCGAAATGCGTTTGTCGAGTGCTCATTAAGAAAATTTCTATACTAGTTTCTGAAGGAACTCCTTAATAAAAGTTCTCCAAAAGTTCCCTATGAAAGAATCCTTTGAAGCATCTAGTCTGCACAGACGTTCTGACTACTTGTGGAGCCAAAACGGACTTCGTATGAGTTAGATATCCATGTTTGATTAACCTTTGCATAAAAGCTGATTCAGACAGCGATTCTGAGACTAGTTCTTGTGTAGTTGCACTTGATTTTTTTTCCATTCTACTTCACTAAACATCTCCATATGTGATCAAATTACTTGTAGGGAAATGCAAGAGACCTCAGTTATGATGATGCACTAGGTCCATAGCTAGGACTTTGTGTATGTTCTCGAAATGCGTTTGTCGAGTGCTCACTAAGAAAGTTTCTATATAAGTTTACGAGCGAACTCCTTAAGAAAGCGTTCTCCAAAGTTCCTATGAAAGATTCCTTTGAAGCATCTGGTGCGTCATAAGCGTTTTGACTACTTGTGGAGCCAAAAGCAGACTCCGTATAGTCGAGATATCCATGTTTGATTAACACTCATAAGCCGATTCACGGGCAGCGATTCTGAGACTAGTTCTTGTGTAGTTGCATTCTATTTTTCCATTCTACTTCACTAAACATCTCCATATGAGATCCAATTACTTTAGAAATGCAAGAGACCTTGGTTATGATGTTGCACTAGGTCCATATTTGGGACTTTGTGTATGTTCTCGAAATGCGTTTGTGGAGTGCTCATTAAGAAAGTTTATATACAAGTTTACGAGCGAACTCCTTAAGAAAATTTCTCCAAAAGTTCCCTATGAAAGAATCCTTTGAAGCATCTGGTTTTCACAAATGTTTTTACTACTTGGTGGAGCCAAAAGCGGACTTCGTATGAGTCGAGATATCCATGTTTGATGAACAACATGCAAAAGCGATTACGAGCAGCGATTCTGGACTAGTTCTTGTGTAGTTGCATTCTATTTTTCCATTCTACTTCACTAAACATCTCCCTATGAGATCCAATTACTTGTAGGGAAATGCAAGAGACCTCGGTTATGATGATGCACTAGGTCCATAGCGGGGACTTTGTGTATGTTCTCGAAATCGTTTGTCAGTGCTCATTAAGAAAGTTTCTATACAAGTTTTGAGCGAACTCCTTAAGAAAAGTTCTCCAAAAGTTACCTATGAAAGAATCCTTTGAAGCATATGGTCGTCACAAACATTTTGACTACTTGTGGAGCCAAAGCGGACTCCGTATGAGTCGGATATCCATGTTTTAGTTAACAACTGCCAAACTAATTCGAGCAGCGATTATAGACTAATTCTTGTGTAGTTGCACTTGATTTTTCCATTCTACTTCACTAAACATCTCATATGATATCCAATTACTTGTAGGTAAATGCAAGAGACCTCGGTTATGATGATGCACTAGGTCCATATTTGGGACTTTGTGTATGTTCTCGAAATCGTTTTTGAGTGCTCATTAAGAAAGTTTCTATATAAGTTTCTGAATGAACTCCTTAAGAAAAGTTCTCAAAAGTTCCCTATGAAAAATCCTTTGAAGCATCTGGTGCGTCACAAGCGTTTTCACTACTTTTGGAGCCAAAGCAGACTCGTATGAGTCGGATATCCATGTTTGATTAACCTTTGCGTAAAACTAATTCGAGCAGCGATTCTGGACTAGTTCTTGTGTAGTTGCACTTGATTTTTTCCATTCTACTTCACTAAACATCTCCATATGAGATCCAATTACTTGCAGGGAAATGCAAGAGACCTCGGTTATGATGATGCACTAGGTTCATAGCTGGGACTTGGTGTATGTTCTCGAAATGCGTTTGTCGAGTGCTCATTAAGAAAGTTTCTATACTAGTTTAAGAACGAACTCCTTAACAAAAGTTCTCCAAAAGTTCCCTATGAAAGAATCCTTTGAAGCATCTGAGTCGGCATACGTTTGACTACTTGTGGAGCCAAAAGCGGACTTCGTATGAGTTAGATATCCATGTTTGATTAACCTTGCATAAAGCTGATTAGGACAGCGATTCTGAGACTAGTTCTTGTGTAGTTGCACTTGATTTTTTCCATTCTACTTCACTAAACATATCCATATGAGATCAAATTACTTGTAGAAATGCAAGAGACCTCGGTTATGATGATGCACTAGGTCCATAGCTAGGACTTTGTGTATGTTCTCGAAATGCATTTGTCGAGTGCTCATTAAGAAAGTTTCTATACAAGTTTACATACGAACTCCTTAAGCGTTCTCCAAAAGTTCCTATGAAATATTCCTTTGAAGCATCTGGTTGTCACAAGCGTTTTGACTACTTGTGGAGCCAAGCAGACTCCGTATGAGTCGGATATCCATGTTTGATTAACCTTTCATAAAGCTGATTACGGGCAGCGATTACAAACTAGTTCTTGTGTAGTTGCATTCTATTTTTTCCATTCTAGTTCACTAAGCATCTCCCTATGAGATCCAATTACTTGTAGGGAAATGCAAGAGACCTCGGTTATGCTGATGCACTAGGTCCCTAGCTGGGACTTTGTGTATGTTCTCGAAATGCGTTTGTCGAGTGCTCATTAAGAAAGTTTCTATACAAGTTTCTGAACGAACTCCTTTAGAAAAGTTCTCCAAAAGTTCCTATGAAAGAATCCTTTGAAGCATATGGTGCGTCACAAACATTTTGACTACTTGTGGAGCCAAAGCGGACTCCGTATGAGTCGGATATCCATGTTTTAGTTAACCTTTGCAAAAGCGATTCGAGCAGCGATTATAGACTAGTTCTTGTGTAGTTGCACTTGATTTTTCCATTCTACTTCACTAAACATCTCCATATGATATCCAATTACTTGTAGGTAAATGCAAGAGACCTCGGTTATGATGATGCACTAGGTCCATAGCTAGGACTTTATGTATGTTCTCGAAATGCGTTTGTCGAGTGCTCATTAAGAAAGTTTCTATACAAGTTTCGGAACGAACTCCTTAAGAAAAGTTTTCCAAAAGTTCCCTATGAAAGAATCCTTTGAAGCATCTGGTTTTCACAGACGTTTTGACTACTTTTGGAGCCAAAATGGACTTCGTATGAGTCAGATATCCATGTTTGATTAACCTTTGCGTAAAAGCGATTCGAGCAGCGATTCTGAACAAGTTCTTGTGTAGTTGCACTCGATTTTTTCCATTCTACTTCACTAAACATCTCCATATGAGATCCAAATACTTGTAGGGAAATGCAAGAGACCTCGGTTATGATGATGCACTAGGTCCATAGCTGGGACTTTGTGTATGTTCTCGAAATCGTTTTGAGTGTTCATTAAGAAAGTTTCTATACAAGTTTCTGAATGAACTCCTTAAGAAAAGTTCTCCAAAATTTCCCTATGAAAGAATCCTTTGAAGCATCTAGTCGCCAAAATAGACTCCGTATGAGTCAGATATCCATGTTTGATTAACCTTTGCATAAGCCGATTACGAGCAGCGATTCTGAGACTAGTTATTGTGTAGTTGCACTTGATTTTTTCCATTCTCTTCACTAAACATCTCATATGAGGTCCAATTACTTGTAGAAATGCAAGAAACCTCGGTTATGATGATGCACTAGGTCCATAGCTTGGACTTTGTGTATGTTCTTGAAATCGTTTGTCGAGTGCTCATTAAGAAAGTTTCTATTGAACTCCTTAAGAAAAGTTCTCCAAAAGTACCCTATGAAAGAATCCTTTGAACCATCTGCAGTGCGTCACAAGCGTTTTGACTACTTGTGGTGCCAAAGCGGACTTCGTATGAGTCGGATATCCATGTTTGATTAACACTTCATAAAACTAATTCGAGCAGCGATTCTGAGACTAGTTCTTGTGTTGTTGCACTCGATTTTTTTCATTCTACTTCACTAAACATCTCCATATGAGATCCAATTACTTGTTGGAAAATTCAAGAGACCTCAGTTATGAGGATGCACTAGGTCCATAGCTGGGACTTTGTGTATGTTCTTGAAATGCGTTTGTCGAGTGCTCATTAAGAAAGTTTCTATACAAGTTTACGAGCGAACTTGTTGAGAAAAGTTCCCCAAAAGTTCCTATGAAAGAATCCTTTGAAGCATCTGGTCGTCACAAACATTTTGACTACTTGTGGAGCCAAAAGCAGACTCGTATGAGTCGAGATATCCATGTTTTAGTTAACACTTATGGCGATTACGAACAACGATTCTGATTAGTTCTTGTGTTGTTGCATGATTTTCCATTCTACTTCACTAAACATCTCCATATGAGATCCAATTACTTGTAGGAAATTCAAGAGACCTCGGTTATGATGATGCACTAAGTCCATAGCTGGGACTTTGTGTATGTTCTCGAAATCGTTTTCGAGTGCTCATTAAGAAAGTTTCAATACAAGTTTACGAGCGAACTCCTAAGAAAAGTTCTCAAAAGGTCCCTATGAAAAAATCCTTTGAAGCATCTGGTGCGTCACAAGCGTTTTGACTACTTGTGGAGCCGAGCAGGACTCCGTATGAGTCGAGATATCCATGTTTGATTAACCTTTGCCCAAAGCGATTACGAGCAGCGATTCTGAGACTAGTTCTTGTGTAGTTGCACTTGATTTTTTCCATTCTACTTCACTAAACATCTCCATATGAGATCCAATTACTTGTAGGGAAATGCAAGAGACCTCGGTTATGATGATGCACTAGGTCCATAGCTGGGACTTTGTGTATGTTCTCGAATTGCGTTTGTCGAGTGCTCATTAAGAAAGTTTCTATACAAGTTTCTGAACTAACTCCTTAAGAAAAGTTCTCCTAAATTTCCCTATGAAAGAATATTTTGAAGCATCTGGTTGTCACAAACATTTTGACTACTTGTGGTGCCAAAACGGACTCCGTATGAGTCAGATGTCCATGTTTGATTAACACTCATAAAACTTATTCGAGCAGCGATTCTGAGACTAGTTCTTGTGCAGTTGCATTCTATTTTTTCCATTCTACTTCACTAAACATCTCCATATGAGATCCAATTACTTGTAGGGAAATTCAAGAGACCTCGGTTATGATGATGCACTAGGTCTATAGCTGGGACTTTGTGTATGTTCTCGAAATGCATTTGTCGAGTGCTCATTAAGAAAGTTTCTATACAAGTTTCTGAACAAACTCCTTAAGAAAAGTTCTCCAAAAGTTCCCTATGAAAGAATCCTTTGAAGCATCTAGTCGGCATACGTTTGACTACTTGTGGAGCCAAAGCGGACTTCGTATGAGTTAGATATCCATGTTTGATTAACCTTTGCATAAAGCTGATTCGGACCAGCGATTCTGAGACTAGTTCTTGTGTAGTTGCACTTGATTTTTTCCATTCTACTTCACTAAACATCTCCATATGATATCCAATTACTTGTAGGTAAATGAAAGAGACCTCGGTTATGATGATGCACTAGGTCCATAGCTAGGACTTTGTGTATGTTCTCGAAATGCGTTTGTCGAGTGCTCATTAAGAAAGTTTCTATACAAGTTTACGAGCGAACTCCTTAAGAAAAGTTTTCCAAGTTCCTATGAAAGAATCCTTTGAAGCATCTCGTTATCACAGACGTTTTGTCTACTTTTGGAGCCAAAATGGACTTCGTATGAGTCAGATATCCATGTTTGATTAACCTTTGCGTAAAGCGATTCGAGCAGCGATTCTGAACAAGTTCTTGTGTAGTTGCACTCGATTTTTCCATTCTACTTCACTAAACATCTCCATATGAGATCCAAATACTTGTAGGAAATGCAAGAGACCTCGGTTATGATGATGCACTAGGTCCATAGCTGGGACTTTGTGTATGTTCTCGAAATCGTTTTTGAGTGTTCATTAAGAAAGTTTCTATACAAGTTTGAATGAACTCCTTAAAAAAGTTCTCCAAAATTTCCCTATGAAATAATCCTTTGAAGCATCTAGTCGCCAAAATAGACTCATTATGAGTCGAGATATCCATGTTTGATTAACCTTTGCATAAGCGATTACGAGCAGCGATTCTGAGACTAGTTCTTGTGTAGTTGCACTTGATTTTTCCATTCTCTTCACTAAATATCTCCATATTAGGTCCAATTACTTGTAGAAATGCAAGAGACCTCGGTTATGATGATGCACTAGGTCCATAGCTTGGACTTTGTGTATGTTCTTGAAATCGTTTGTGAGTGCTCATTAAGAAAGTTTCTAATGAACTCCTTAAGAAAAGTTCTCCAAAAGTACCCTATGAAAGAATCATTTGAAGCATCTGGTCGTCACAAACGTTTTGACTACTTGTGGTGCCAAAACGGACTTCGTATGAGTCCGATATCCATGTTTGATTAACAACTGCATAAAACTAATTCGAGCAGCGATTCTGGACTAGTTCTTGTGTTGTTGCACTCGATTTTTTTCATTCTACTTCACTAAACATCTCCATATGAGATCCAACTACTTGTAGGAAAATTCAAGAGACCTCAGTTATGAGGATGCACTAGGTCCATATTTGGGACTTTGTGTATGTTCTCGAAATCGTTTGTCGAGTGCTCATTAAGAAAGTTTCTATACAAGTTTCTGAACGAACTCCTTAAGAAAAGTTCCCCAAAAGTTCCCTATGAAAGAATCCTTTGAAGCATCTGGTCGTCACAAACATTTTGACTACTTGTGGAGCCAAAACAGACTCCGTATGAGTCAGATATCCATGTTTTAGTTAACACTTCGCAAAACTGATTCTGAACAACAGTTACAGATTAGTTCTTGTGTTGTTGCACTTGATTTTTCCATTCTACTTCACTAAACATCTCCATATGAGATCCAATTACTTGTAGGGAAATTCAAGAGACCTCGGTTATGATGATGCACTAAGTACATAGCTGGGACTTTGCGTATGTTCTCGAAATGCGTTTTTCGAGTGCTCATTAAGAAAGTTTCAATACAAGTTTCTGAACGAACTCCTTAAGAAAAGTTCTCAAAAAGGTCCCTATGAAAAAAAATCCTTTGAAGCATCTGGTCGTCACAAACGTTTTGACTACTTGTGGAGCCAGAACAGACTTCGTATGAATCAGATATCCATGTTTGATTAAACTGCCCAAAAGCGATTCGAACAGCGATTCTGAGACTAGTTCTTGTGTAGTTGCACTTGATTTTTTCCATTCTACTTCACTAAACATCTCCATATGAGATCCAATTACTTGTAGGTAAATGTAAGAGACCTCGGTTATGATGATGCACTAGGTCCATAGCTGGGACTTTGCGTATGTTCTCGAAATGCGTTTTTTGAGTGCTCGTTAAGAAAGTTTCTATATAAGTTTCTGAATGAACTCCTTAAGAAAAGTTCTCAAAAATATCCCAATGAAAAAATCCTTTGAAACATCTGGTCGTCTCAAACGTTTTCACTACTTGTGGAGCCAAAACAGACTCAGTATGAGTCAGATATCCATGTTTGATTAACCTTTGCGTAAAGCGATTCGAGCAGCGATTCTGGACTAGTTCTTGTGTAGTTGCACTTGATTTTTTCCATTCTACTTCACTAAACATCTCCATATGAGATCCAATTACTTGTAGGGAAATGCAAGAGACCTCGGTTATGATGATGCACTAGGTTCATAGCTGGGACTTGGTGTATGTTCTCGAAATGCGTTTGTCGAGTGCTCATTAAGAAAGTTTCTATAGTAGTTTCTGAACGAACTCCTTAAGAAAAGTTCTCCAAAAGTTCCCTATGAAAGAATCCTTTGAAGCATCTAGTCGGCATACACGTTTTGACTACTTGTGGAGCCAAAACGGACTTCGTATGAGTTAGATATCCATATTTGATTAACCTTTGCATAAAGCGATTCGGACGACGATTCTGAGACTAGTTCTTGTGTAGTTGCACTTGATTTTTTTTCCATTCTACTTCACTAAACATATCCATATGAGATCAAATTACTTGTAGGGAA
Source organism: Aegilops speltoides (assembly GCA_021437245.1). Taxonomy (NCBI): domain Eukaryota; kingdom Viridiplantae; phylum Streptophyta; class Magnoliopsida; order Poales; family Poaceae; genus Aegilops; species Aegilops speltoides. Next base: position 9,955 of record JAHHZJ010002187.1, read on the forward strand.
ATGCAAGAGACCTCGGTTACGATGATGCACTTGGTCCATAGCTAGGACTTTGTGTATGTTCTCGAAATCGTTTGTCGAGTGCTCATTAAGAAAGTTTCTATACAAGTTTTGAGCGAACTCCTAAAAAAGCGTTCTCCAAAAGTTCCTATGAAATATTCCTTTGAAGCATCTGGTTGTCACAAAGCGTTTTGACTACTTGTGGAGCCAAGCAGACTCCGTATGGTCGAGATATCCATGTTTGATTAACACTCATAAAGCTGATTACGAGCGCGATTCTGAGACTAGTTCTTGTGTAGTTGCATTCTATTTTTCCATTCTACTTCACTAAGCATCTCCCTATGAGATCCAATTACTTGTAGGGAAATGCAAGAGACCTCGGTTATGATGATGCACTAGGTCCCTAGCTGGGACTTTGTGTATGTTCTCGAAATCGTTTGTAGTGCTCATTAAGAAAGTTTCTATACAAGTTTACGAGCGAACTCCTTTAGAAAAGTTCTCCAAAGTTCCCTATGAAAGAATCCTTTGAAGCATATGGTCATCACAAACATTTTGACTACTTGTGGAGCCAAAGCGGACTCCGTATGAGTCGGATATCCAAGTTTTAGTTAACCTTTGCAAAAGCGATTCGAGCAGCGATTATAGACTAGTTCTTGTGTAGTTGCACTTGATTTTTTCCATTCTACTTCACTAAACATCTCCATATGATATCCAATTACTTGTAGGTAGATGCAAGAGACCTCGGTTATGATGATGCACTAGGTCCATAGCTAGGACTTTGTGTATGTTCTCGAAATGCGTTTGTCGAGTGCTCATTAAGAAAGTTTCTATACAAGTTTCGGAACGAACTCCTTAAGAAAAGTTTTCCAAAAGTTCCCTATGAAAGAATCCTTTGAAGCATCTGGTTTTCACAGACGTTTTGACTAGTTTTGGAGCCAAAATGGACTTCGTATGAGTCAGATATCCATGTTTGATTAACTTTGCGTAAAAGCGATTCGAGCAGCGATTCTGAACAAGTTCTTGTGTAGTTGCACTCGATTTTTTCCATTCTAATTCACTAAAAATCTCCATATGAGATCCAACTACTTGTAGGGAAATGCAAGAGACCTCGGTTATGATGATGCACTAGGTCCATAGCTGGGACTTTGTGTATGTTCTCGAAATGCGTTTTGAGTGTTCATTAAGAAAGTTTCTATACAAGTTTTGAATGAACTCCTTAAAAACTTCTCCAAAATTTCCCTATGAAAGAATCCTTTGAAGCATCTAGTCACCAAAATAGACTCGTATGAGTCAGATATCCATGTTTGATTAACCTTGCAAAAGCGATTACGAGCAGCGATTCTGAGACTAGTTATTGTGTAGTTGCATGATTTTTCCATTCTCGTCACTAAACATCTCCATATGAGGTCCAATTACTTGTAGGGAAATGCAAGAGACCTCGGTTATGATGATGCACTAGGTCCATAGCTTGGACTTTGTGTATGTTCTTGAAATCGTTTGCGAGTGCTCATTAAGAAAGTTTCTAAGCGAACTCCTTAAGAAAAGTTCTCCAAAAGTACCCTATGCAAGAATCCTTTGAAACATCTGGTCGTCACAAAGCGTTTTGACTACTTGTGGTGCCAAAAGCGGACTTCGTATGGTCGAGATATCCATGTTTGATTAACCTTTGCATAAAACTAATTCGAGCAGCGATTCTGAGACTAGTTCTTGTGTTGTTGCACTCGATTTTTCATTCTACTTCACTAAACATCTCCATATGAGATCCAATTACTTGTAGGAAAATTCAAGAGACCTCAGTTATGAGGATGCACTAGGTCCATAGCTGGGACTTTGTGTATGTTCTCGAAATGCGTTTGTCGAGTGCTCATTAAGAAAGTTTCTATACAAGTTTCTGAACGAACTCCTTAAGAAAAGTTCTCCTAAATTTCCCTATGAAAGAATATTTTGAAGCATCTGGTTGTCACAAACATTTTGACTACTTGTGGAGCCAAAACGGACTCCGTATGAGTCAGATGTCCATGTTTGATTAACACTTATAAAGCTGATTCGAGCAGCGATTCTGAGACTAGTTCTTGTCGATTGCATTCTATTTTTCCATTCTACTTCACTAAACATCTCCATATGAGATCCAATTACTTGTAGGGAAATTCAAGAGACCTCGGTTATGATGATGCACTAGGTCTATATACGGGACTTTGTGTATGTTCTCGAAATGCATTTGTCGAGTGCTCATTAAGAAAGTTTCTATACAAGTTTACGAGCGAACTCCTTAAGAAAAGTTCTCCAAAGTTCCCTATGAAAGAATCCTTTGAAGTATCTGGTTGCCACAAGCGTTTGACTAATTGTGGAGCCAAAGCGGACTCTGTATGAGTCGGTGTCCATGTTTCAATTAACACCATAAAACTAATTCGAGCAGCGATTCTGAGACTAGTTCTTGTGTAGTTGCATTCTATTTTTCCATTCAACTTCATTCAACATCTCCATATGAGATCCAATTACTTGTGAGGAAATGCAAGAGACCTCGGTTATGATGATCGTTTGTCGAGTGCTCATTAAGAAAGTTTCTATACAAGTTTACGAGCGAACTCCTTAAGAAAAGTTCTCCTAAAGTTCCCAATGAAAGAATACTTTGAAGCATCTGGTTGTCACAAGCGTTTTGACTACTTGTGGAGCCAAAATAGACTCCGTATGATTCAGATGTCCATGTTTGATTAACACTTCCATAAAACCGATTCGAGCAGCGGTTATAGACTAGTTCTTGTGTAGTTGCATTCTATTTTTCCATTCTCGTCGATAAACATCTCCATATGAGATCCAATCACTTCTAGGAAATGCAAGAGACCTCGTTTATGATGATGCTCTAGGTCCATAGATAGGACTTTGTGTATGTTCTCCAAATCGTTTGTCGAGTGCTCATTAAGAAAGTTTCATACAAGTTTACGAGCGAACTCCTTAAGAAAAGTTCTCCAAAAGTTCCCTATGAAAGAATCCTTTGAAGCATCTGGTGCATACAAATGTTTTGACTACTTGTGGAGCCAAAGCGGACTCTGTATGAGTCGGATGTCCATGTTTCAATTAACACCATAAAACTAATTCGAGCAGCGATTCTGGACTAGTTCTTGTGTAGTTGCATTCTATTTTTCCATTCTACTTCACTAAACATCTCCATATGAGATATAATTACTTGTAGGAAATGCAAGAGACCTTGGTTATGATGATGCACTAGGTCCATAGCTGGGACTTTGTATACATTCTCGAAATGTGTTTGTCGAGTGCTCATAAGAAAGATTTTATACAAGTTTACGAGCGAACTCAATAAGAAAAGTTCTCCTAAAGTTCCCCATGAAAGAATACTTTGAAGCATCTGGTTGTCACCAGCGTTTTGACTACTTGTGGAGCCAAAAGCGGACTCGTATGAGTCAAATGTCCATGTTTGATTCACACGCCATGGCCCGATTCGAGCAGCGATTCTGAGACTAGTTCTTGTGCGGTTGCATTCTATTTTTCCATTCTACTTCACGAAACATCTCCATATGAGATCCAATTACTTGTAGGAAATTCAAGAGACCTCGGTTATGATGATGCACTAGGTTCATAGCTGGTACTTTGTGTATGTTCTCGAAATCGTTTGTCGAGTGCTCATTAAGAAAGTTTCTATACAAGTTTTGAGCGAACTCCTTGAAAAGTTCTCCAAAGTTCCTATGAAAGAATCTTTTGAAGCATCTGGTCGCCTAAGCGTTTTGACTACTTGTGGAGCCAAAGCGGACTCTGTATGAGTCGGATGTCCATGTTTCAATTAACACCGCATAAAACTAATTCGAGCAGCGATTCTGAGACTAGTTCTTGTGTAGTTGCATTCTATTTTTTCCATTCTACTTCACTAAACATCTCCATATGAGATCCAATTACTTGTAGGGAAATGCAAGAGACCTCGGTTATGATGATGCACTAGGTCCATAGCTGGGACTTTGTGTCTATTCTCGAAATCGTTTGTCGAGTGCTCATAAAGAAAGATTTTATACAAGTTTACGAGCGAACTCATTAAGAAAAGTTCTCCTAAAGTTCCCTATGAAAGAATACTTTGAAGCATCTGGTTGTCACAAGCGTTTGACTACTTGTGGAGCCAAAGCGGACTCCGTATGAGTCAAATGTCCATGTTTGATTAACACACATAAAAGCTGATTCGAGCAGCGATTCTGAGACTTGTTCTTGTGCAGTTGCATTCTATTTTTTCCATTCTACTTCACTAAACATCTCCATATGAGATCCAATTACCTGTAGGTAAATTCAAGAGACCTCCGTTATGATGATGCACTAGGTCGATAGCTGCGACTTTGTGTATGTTCTCGAAATGCGTTTGTCGAGTGCTCATTAAGAAAGTTTCTATACAAGTTTACGAGCGAACTCCTTAAGAAAAGTTCTCCTAAAGTTCCCAATGAAAGAATACTTTGAAGCGTCTGGTTGTCACAAGCGTTTTGACTACTTGTGGAGCCAAAGCAGGACTCTGTATGAGTCGGATGTCCATGTTTGATTAACACTTGCATAAAACCGATTCGAGCAGCGATTCTGAGACTACTTCTTGTGTAGTTGCATTCTATTTTTCCATTCAACTTCATTAAACATCTCCATATGAGATCCAATTACTTGTAGGAAATGCAAGAGATCTCGGTTATGATGATGCACTAGGTCGATAGCTGGGACTTTGTGTATGTTCTCGAAATCGTTTGTCGAGTGCTCATTAAGAAAGTTTTTATACAAGTTTCTGAACGAACTCCTTAAGAAAAGTTCTCCTAAAGTTCCCAATGAAAGAATAGTTTGAAGCGTCTGGTTGTAACAAACGTTTTGACTACTTGTGGAGCCAAAACAGACTCCGTATGAGTCGAGATGTCCATGTTTGATTAACACCCATAAAACCGATTCGAGCAGAGATTCTGAGACTAGTTCTTGTGTAGTTGCATTCTATTTTTCCATTCTCGTTGATAAACATCTCCATATGAGATCCAATTACTTGTGAAATGCAAGAGACTTCGTTTATGATGATGCACTAGGTCCATAGCTGGGACTTTGTGTATGTTCTCAAAATCGTTTGTCGAGTGCTCATTAAGAAAGTTTCTATACAAGTTTCTGAGCGAACTCCTTAAGAAAAGTTCTCCAAAAGTTCCCTATGAAAGAATCCTTTGAAGCATCTGGTGCGCCACAAGCGTTTTGACTACTTGCGGAGCCAAAGCGGACTCTGTATGAGTCGGATGTCCATGTTTCAATTACACACCATAAAACTAATTCGAGCAGCGATTCTGAGACTAGTTCTTGTGTAGTTAAATTCTACTTTTTCCATTCTACTTCACTAAACATCTCCATATGAGATCCAATTACTTGTAGGAAATGCAAGAGACCTCGGTTATGATGATGCACTAGGTCCATAGCTGGGACGTTGTATATGTTCTCGAAATCGTTTGTCGAGTGCTCATTAAGAAAGTTTCTATACAAGTTTCTCAATGAACTCCATAAGAAAATTTCTCCAAAAGTTGAAAGAATACTTTGAAGCATCTGGTCATCACAAATGTATTGACTACTTGTGTAGTTGCATTCTATTTTCCCATTCTACTTCACTAAACATCTCCATATGAGATCCGATTATTTGTAGGGAAATGCAAGAGACCTCGGTTTTGATGATGCACTAGGTCCATAGCTGGGACTTTGTGTGCATTCTCGAAATCGTTTGTCAGTGCTTATAAAGAAAGATTTTATACAAGTTTCTGAATGAACTCATTAAGAAAAGTTCTCCTAAAGTTCCTATGAAAGAATACTTTGAAGCATCTGGTTGTCACAAGCGTTTTGACTACTTGTGGAGCCAAAATGGACTCGTATGAGTCAAATGTCCATGTTTGATTAACACTTATAAAAGCAGATTCCAAGCAGCGATTCTGAGACTTGTTCTTGTGCGAGTTGCATTCTATTTTTCCATTCTACTTCACTAAACATCTCCATATGAGATCCAATTACTTGTAGGGAAATTCAAGAGACCTCGGTTATGATGGTGCACTAGGTTCATAGCTGGGACTTTGTGTATGTTCTCGAAATGCGTTTGTCGAGTGCTCATTAAGAAAGTTTCTATACAAGTTTCTGACGAACTCCTTAAGAAAAGTTCTCCAAAAGTTCCTATGAAAGAATCCTTTGAAGCATCTGAGTGCATACAAGCGTTTTGACTACTTGTGGAGCCAAAGCGGACTCTGTATGAGTCGGATGTCCATGTTTCAATTAACACCATAAAACTAATTCGAGCAGCGATTCTGAGACTAGTTCTTGTGTAGTTGCATTCTATTTTTTCCATTCTACTTCACTAAACATCTCCATATGAGATCCAATTACTTGTAGGGAAATGCAAGAGACCTCAGTTATGATGATATACTAGGTCCATAGCTGGGACTTTGTGTATGTTCTTGAAATGCGTTTGTCGAGTACTCATTAAGAAAGTTTCTATACAAGTTTCTGAACGAACTCCTTAAGAAAAGTTCTCCAAAAGTTCCCTATGAAAGAATCATTTGAAGCATCTGGACGTCACAAACATTTTGACTACTTGTGGAGCCAAAACGGACTCCGTATGAGTCAGATATCCATGTTTTAGTTAACATTGCATGGCGATTCGAGCAGCGATTCTGAGACTAGTTCTTGCGTAGTTGCACTTGATTTTTTCCATTCTACTTCACTAAGCATCTCCATATGAGATCCAAATAATTGTAGGGAATTGCAAGAGACCTCGGTTATGATGATGCACTAGTTCCATAGCTGGGACTTTGTGTATGTTCTCGAAACGTGTTTGTCGAGTGCTCATTAATAAAGTTTCTATACAAGTTTCTGAACAAACTCCTTAAGAAAAGTTCTCCAAATGTTCCCTCTGAAAGAATCCTTTGAAGCATCTGGTCATCACAGACGTTCTGATTACTTGTGGAGCCAAAACGGACTTTGTATGAGTAAGATATCCATGTTTCAGTTAACACTGTGCAAAATTGATTCCCCAGCAGCGATTCTGGACAAGTTCTTGTGAAGTTGCACTCGATTTTTTCCATTCTACATCACTAAACATCTCCATATGAGACCCAATTACTTGTAGGGAAATGCAAGAGACCTCGGTTATGATGATGCACTAGGTCCATAGCTGGGACTTTGTGTATGTTCTCGAAATCGTTTGTCGAGTGCTCATTAAGAAAGTTTCTATACAAGTTTCGAGCGAACTCCTTAAGAAAAGTTCTCCAAAGTTCCTATGAAATAATCCTTTGAAGCATCTGGTCTACAAACATTTTGACTACTTGTGGGGCCAAAAGCGGACTCTGTATGAGTCGGATGTCCATGTTTCAATTAACACCACATAAAACTAATTTGAGCAGCGATTCTGAGACTAGTTCTTGTGTAGTTGCATTCTATTTTCCATTCTACTTCACTAAACAACTCCATATGAGATCCAATTACTTGTAGGAAATGCAAGAGACCTCGGTTATGATGATGCACTAGGTCCATAGCTGGGACTTTGTGTATGTTCTTGAAATCGTTTGTCGAGTGCTCATTAAGAAAGTTTCTATACAAGTTTCGAGCGAACTCCTTAAGAAAAGTTCTCCAAAGTTCCTATGAAAGAATCCTTTGAAGCATCTGGTCGTACAAGCGTTTTGACTACTTGTGGAGCCAAAAGCAGACTCTGTATGAGTCGGATGTCCATGTTTCAATTAACACCATAAAACTAATTCGAGCAGCGATTCTGACTAGTTCTTGTGTAGTTGCAATCTATTTTTCCATTCTACTTCACTAAACATCTCCATATGAGATCCAATTACTTGTAGGGAAATGCAAGAGACCTCGGTTATGATGATGCACTAGGTCCATAGCTGGGACTTTGTGTATGTTCTTGAAATGTGTTTGTCGAGTACTCATTAAGAAAGTTTCTATACAAGTTTTGAGCGAACTCCTTAAGAAAAGTTCTCCAAAGGTTCCCTATGAAAGAATCATTGAAGCATCTGGTCGTCACAAACATTTTGACTACTTGTGGAGCCAAAAGCGGACTCGTATGAGTCGAGATATCCATGTTTTAGTTAACCTTTGCATAAAAGCGATTCGAGCAGCGATTCTGAGACTAGTTCTTGTGTAGTTGCTCTTGATTTTTCCATTCTACTTCACTAAGCATCTCCATATGAGATCCAATTACTTGTAAGGAATTGCAAGAGACCTTTGTTATGATGATGCACTAGTTCCATAGCGGGACTTTGTGTATGTTCTTGAAATGTGTTTGTCGAGTGCTCATTGATAAAGTTTCTATACAAGTTTCTGAACAAACTCCTTAAGAAAAGTTCTCCAAAAGTTCCCTCTGAAAGAATCCTTTGAAGTATCTGGTGCGTCACAGATGTTTTGACTACTTGTGGAGCCAAAAGCGGACTTTATATGGTCGAGATATCCATGTTCGATTAACACTATGCAAAGCGATTCCCAGCAGCGATTCTGGACAAGTTCTTGTGTAGTTGCACTCGATTTTTCCATTCTCGTCACTAAACATCTCCATATGAGACCCAATTACTTGTAGGAAATGCAAGAGACCTCGGTTATGATGATGCACTAGGTCCATAGCTAGGACTTTGTGTGTGTTCTCGAAATCGTTTGTCGAGTGCTCATTAAGAAAGTTTCTATACAAGTTTTGAGCGAACTCCTTAAGAAAAGTTCTCCAAAAGTTCCTATGAAAGAATCCTTTGAAGCATCTGAGTACGCCTACAAAGCGTTTTGACCAGTTGTGGGGCCAAAGCGGACTCTGTATGGTGAGATGTCCATGTTTCAATTAACACCCATAAAACTAATTCGAGCAGCGATTCTGAGACTAGTTCTTGTGTAGTTGCATTTTAATTTTTCCATTCTACTTCACTAAACATCTCCATATGAGATCCAATTACTTGTAGGGAAATGCAAGAGACCTCGGTTACGATGATGCACTAGGTCCATAGCTAGGACTTTGTGTATGTTCTCGAAATGCGTTTGTCGAGTGCTCATTAAGAAAGTTTCTATACAAGTTTATAAAACGAACTCCTTAAGAAAAGTTCTCCTAAAGTTCCCTATGAAAGAATCCTTTGAAGCATCTGGTCGTCACATACATTTTGACTACTTGTGGAGCCAAAACGGACTTCGTATGAGTCAGATGTCCATGTTTCAGTTAACATTGTGCAAAGCCGATTCGAGCAGCAGTCGGACTAGTTCTTGTGTAGTTGCATTCTATTTTTCCATTCTACTTCACTAAACATCTCCATATGAGATCCAATTACTTGTAGGGAAATGCAAGAGACCTCGTTTACGATGATGCACTAGGTCCATAGCTGGGACTTTGTGTATGTTCTCGAAATCGTTTGTCGCGTGCTCATTAAGAAAGTTTCTATACAAGTTTCTGAGCGAACTCCTTAAGAAAAGTTCTCCAAAAGTTACCTATGAAAGAATACTTTGAAGCATCTGGTGCGTCACAAACATTTTGACTACTTGTGGAGCCAAAGCGGACTCCGTATGAGTCGAGATATCCATGTTTTAGTTAACACTTCATAAAAGCGATTCGAACAACGATTCTGAGACTAGTTCTTGTGTAGTTGCACTTGATTTTTCCATTCTACTTCACTAAACATCTCTATATGAGATCCAATTACTTGTAGGAAATGCAAGAGGCCTCGGTTATGATGATGCACTAATTCCATAGCTGGGATATTGTGTATGTTCTCGAAATGTGTTTGTCAGTGCTCATTAATAAAGTTTCTATACAAGTTTACGAACAAACTCCTTAAAAAAGTTCTCCAAAAGTTCCCTATGAAAGAATCCTTTGAAGCATCTGGTCATCACAGATGTTTTGACCACTTGTGGAGCCAAAGCGGACTTTATGCAGTCGGATATCCATGTTTGATTAACCTTTGTCCAGCTGATTCGAGCAGCGATTCTGGACAAGTTCTTGTGTAGTTGCACTCGATTTTTCAATTCTCGTCTCTAAACATCTCCATATGAGATCCAATTACTTGTAAGGAAATGCAAGAGACCTCGGTTATGATGATGCACTAGGTCCATAGCTGGGACTTTGCGTATGTTCTCGAAATGCGTTTTTCGAGTGCTCATTAAGAAAGTTTCTATACAAGTTTCTGAACGAACTCCTCAAGAAAAGTTCTCCAAAATTTCCCTATGAAAGAATCCTTTGAAGCATCTGGTCACCACAAATGTTTTGACTACTTGTGGAGCCAAAACAGACTCGGTATGAGTCAGATATCCATGTTTGATTAACCTGCATAAAACTAATTCGAGCAGCGATTCTGGACAAGTTCTTGTGTAGTTTCACTCGATTTTTCCATTCTACTTCACTAAACATCTCCAAATGAGATCCAATTACTTGTAGGAAATGCAAGAGACCTTGGTTGTGATGATGCACTAGGTGCATGGCTGGAACTTTGTGTATGTTCTCGAAATCGTTTTCGAGTGCTCATTAAGAAAGTTTCTATACAAGTTTCGAGCGAACTCCTTAAGAAAAGTTCTCGAAAAGTTCCTATGACAAAATCCTTGAAACATCTGGTTGTCACAAACATCTTGATTACTTGTGGAGCCAAAATGGACTTCGTATGAGTCCGATATCCATGTTTGATTAACCTGCATAAAAGCGATTACGAGCGACAATTCTGATTAGTTCTTGTGTTGTTGCACTCGATTTTCCATTCTTCTTCACTAAACATCTCCATATGAGGTCCAATTACTTGTAGGGAAATGCAAGATACCTCATTTATGATGATGCACTAGGTTCATAGCTGGGACTTTGTGTATGTTCTCGAAATCGTTTGTCGAGTGCTCATTAAGAAAGTTTCTATACAAGTTTCTAAATGAACTCCTTAGAAAAGTTCTCCAAAAGTACCCTATGAAAGAATCCTTTGAAGCATCTGGTCGTCACAAACATTTTGACTACTTGTGGTGCCAAAATGGACTTTGTATGAGTCGAGATATCCATGTTTGATTAACCTTTGCATAAAACTAATTCGAGCAGCGATTCTGAGACTAGTTCTTGTGTAGTTGCACTCGATTTTTCCATTCTAATTCACTAAACATATCCATATGAGAACCAATTACTTGTAGGAAATGCAAGAGACCTCGGTTATGATGATGCACTAGGTCCATAGCTGGAACTTTGTGTATGTTCTCGAAATCGTTTGTCGAGTGCTCATTAAGAAAGTTTCTATAAAGTTTACGAGCGAACTCCTAAAGAAAACTTCTCCAAAGTTCCCTATGAAAGAATCCTTTGAAGCATCTGGTCGTCACAAACATTTTGACTACTTGTGGAGCCAAAATAGACTACGTATGAGTGAGATATCCATGTTTGATTAACAACATGCAAAGCGATTCGAAATACGATTACAAACTAGTTCTTGTGTAGTTGCACTTGATTTTTCCATTCTACTTCACCAAACATCTCCATATGAGATCCAATTACTTGTAGGAAATTCAAGAGACCTCGGTTATGATGATGCACTAGGTCCATAGCTGGGATTTTGTGTATGTTCTCGAAATCGTTTGTCGTGTGCTCATTAAGAAAGTTTCTATACAAGTTTCTAGCGAACTCCTTAAGAAAAGTTCTCCAAAAGTTCCATATGAAAGAATCCTTTGAAGCATCTGGTCGTCACAAACATTTTGAATACTTCTGGAGCCAAAATGGACTCTGTATGAGTCAGATATCCATGTTTTAGTTAACACTGTGCAAAAGCGATTACGAGCAGCGATTCTGAGACTAGTTTTGTGTAGTTGCACTTGATTTTTCCATTCTACTTCACTAAACATCTCCATATGAGATCCAATTACTTGAAGGAAATGCAAGAGACCTCGGTTATGAGGATGCACTAGGTCCATAGCTGGGACTTTGTGTATGTTCTCGAAATCGTTTGTCGAGTGCTCATTAAGAAAGTTTCTATACAAGTTTCTGAGCGAACTCCTTAGAAAGTTCTCCAAAAGTTCCCTATCAAAGAATCCTTTGAAGCATCTGGTGCGTGAAACATTTTGACTACTTGTGGAGCCAAAGCGGACTCCGTATGAGTCGAGATATCCATGTTTGATTAACCTTGCATAAAGCGATTCGAGCAACGATTCTGAGACTAGTTGTTGTGTACTTGCACTGATTTTTCCATTCTACTTCACCAAACATCTCCATATGAGATGCAATTACTTGTAGGAAAATTCAAGAGACCTCGGTTATGATGATGCACTAGGTCCATAGCTGGGACTTTGTGTATGTTCTCGAAATCGTTTGTCGAGTGCTCATTAAGGAAGTTTCTATACAAGTTTCTGAACAAACTCCTTAAGAAAAGTTTTCCAAAAGTTCCCTATGAAAGAATCCTTTGAAGCATCTGGTCGTCACAAACATTTTGACTACTTGTGGAGCCAAAAGCAGACTTCGTATGAGTCGAGATATCCATGTTTTAGTTAACAACTGCATGGCTGATTCGAGCAGCGATTCTGAGACTAGTTCTTGTGTAGTTGCGACTTTTCCATTCTACTTCACTAAACATCTCCATATGAGATCCAATTACTTGTATGGAAATGTAAGAGACCTCGATTATGATGATGCACTAGTTCCATATTTGGGACTTTGTGTATGTTCTCAAAATTAGTTGGTCGAGTGCTCATTAATAAAGTTTCTATACAAGTTTCTGAGCGAACTCCTTAAGAAAAGTTCTCCAAAGTTCCCTCTGAAAGAATCCTTTGAAGCATCTGGTTGTCACAGACGTTTTGACTACTTGTGGAGCCAAATCGGACTTTATGCGAGTCGGATATCCATGTTTCGATTAACTTTGTTTAAAAGCGATTCGAGCAGCGATTCTGGACAAGTTCTTGTGTAGTTGCACTCGATTTTTCCATTCTACTTCACTAAACATCTCCATATGAG
>JAHHZJ010002188.1:0-27800 GCA_021437245.1 Aegilops speltoides
GGTGACAAGAAAAGCTGGGCACCACATCGAATTGCTGCAATGGAAGGCGAGAATGGTGTATCCGACAAGGATTTGGAAAGTTGCCGGTAATGATAAAGGATATGCTTCCAAAGGACAACGAATTGCCCGAGAGTACGACGGCAAAGAAGGCTGTCTCGCCTCTAGGGTTAGAGGTGCAAAAGATACATGCATGCCCTAATGATTGCATCCTGCATCATGTGAGTACGAGGATTTGAACGCTTGTCCCGTATGTGGTGCATTGCGCTATAAGATCAGCCGCGATGAGCTCGGTGATGTCGAGGGCGAGCGCCTGTGAAGAAGATTCCTGCCAAGGTGATGTGGTATTCTCCTATAATACCAGGGTTGAAACGCTTTGTTCCAAAACAAAGAGCATGCCAAGGCGGCGAGATGGCACATGAGAAGACCGTAAGAAAGACGAAAGTTGAGAGTACCCACGACGGGTCGCAGTGGAGAAAAATCAAAGAAAGTACGGAAGGAGTTTGCGATGACGCAAGGAGCGATGGTTTGGTCTAAGCGCAGATGGCATTAATCCTTTTGGGGAGCAGAGCAGCAACCATAGCACCTGCATGTGACTCTATGTTTGTATAACCTTCCTCCTTGGTTGTGCATGAAGCGGAAGTTCATTATGATGCCTGCTCATCCAAGGCCCTAAGCAACCCGCAACGACATTGATGTGTACCTAAGGCCATTTGTTGAAGAACTCTTCATACTGTGGAATGGAACAGTGTACGGCGGGATGAGCACATGGGGAAGAATTTGACCTCAAGGCGCTGCTGTTCGTGACCATCAATGATTGGCCTCGCTCAAGAACCTTTCGTGATGCATAAACAAGGGATACCGCTGATGCACGACTGTTTGGATGATACCGACAAGATATATTTGAATAGTTGTAAGAAGAATGTACTGACATCGCCGATTTCTTCCGAGCAGCATCCCGTAAGAAAGAAAGCCAAGCATTTCAAAGGTGAGGCGGATCACCGGACGGAAGCCTCGCCATCGCATCGGTGCTGATGTACATGATATGGTCAAGGATTTGAAGGTGATATTTGGAAAGATCCCGCGACAACCTGTTCCGGCGACGGACGGACGCGCACCCATGTGGAAGAAGAAATCTATATTTTGGGACCTGCCATATTGAAAGACCTAGAGGTCCGCTTCCAATCGACGTGATGCACGCCATGAAGAATCTTTATGCGTGACCTCGCTTGGCTTCTTGGGCGGTATGGGAAGACAAAAGATACACCGAGGCACGGAGGACCAGCAACGATGCACGGAGAAGATGGCATACATCGTGTCATGTAAGCTACGCCTACCAAAGAAGAGAAGGAAATCTTCTTTGAATGCCTCGCAAGATAAGGTACCGCCTAGCTTCGTCGAATATAAAGGAATAATAAACATGGCAGAGAAAAAGTTCCGTAACCTAAAGTCTCATGATCGCCACGTGATTATGACGCAATCGCCTGTTGCATTGAGGGGCTTTACCGAAAACGCTCGATTAGCCATTGTGAAGCTATGTGCATTTCTCAATGCAATCTCGTAAGGTAATCGATCCAGAAATCATACCAAGGTTACGTAATGATTTGGTGCAATGTCTTGTCGGGCTTGAGTTGGTGTTCCCACCATCCTTCTTCAACATCATGACGCACGCCCTAGTTCACCTATGCGAAGAGATTAACGCTGGGTCCTGTATTTCTACACAATATGTTCCCTTTGAAAGGTTCATGGAGTCTTAAAGAAATATGTTCATAACCGTATAGGCCGTAAGGAAGCATCTCCAAGGGCCATCAAATGAGGAGGTCATTGAGTTTTGTATTGACTTTATTCCCGACCTTAAGCCGATTGGTGTTCCTGAATCGCGCATAAGGGCGCATCGATGGAAAAGGCACGCTAGGAGGGGAACAAATAATATGTATGGACGGACATTCTCTCACCAAGCACACTACACAGCTTCTACTGAATTCCACCTTGGTGGCTCCAGATAAGGATGAAATATCAAGATACGCCCAAAATGTCTGAGTTATTCGATGAGTGATTACACGGAACAAATTCAGCGGAGTTTCGCTAACCGGTTGCGTACACGCATTCATGCATGCTACCTCTATTGAAGATGACTCGCATTTGCCGTCCCAGCCACTATCTTCTAATATAATGACTTTGGCATTAGATAAATGGTAATACATTTTACATTTATCCCAAGATAAGAAGAGCACCAACCAAAACAGTGGTGTCCGCTTGACGAAAACCAAGACGGGAAAGGAAATATATTATGGTTATATATCGACATATGGGAACTTGACTATCGACGTGGTTTAAAGGTCCCTTTGTTCGGTGCAAATGGGTCAATATGACACGAGGCGAGGTAAACGGAAGACCCTTAGTAACGGAATGACAACATAGGGATCTCAACATCTTGTGATGCAGATTTAACCATTCGGCTCCTAGCCAATGATGTGGCATGTGTTTTCTATGTGAAGGACATGTCTACCAAGCCAAGAAAAGAAAAGATAAGGAAGCTTAATGCATCGCACGATGAGCCAAAGCGCACATAGTTCTTTTCTCTCGGAAGAGAAACATCGGGAGTGGATGACAAGACGCATAAGTCGAAGATTATGAAAAGTTTGATGAAATTGTTCCATTCACAAAGGAATATCAATTCGAGCATCCCGTTAAATGATGAAGATTTTCCATGGTTACGGCAAAGGGACACACGCTGAAGAAAAAGTTTCACACCCAAAGATCCGGGATGTGATCGGCTTCACTATCATCACTTTCTTCTCGTGTTTTACACCCCTGTGAGGGAATGTCTCAGAATAGTTAGGGTTGTTATGTGTTTTGGCATTTGAAACGCGAAGAAATTTTATGTCCAAACAAATTCTTTTTCATGCATTTACCGATTTTTTTTCCATTTAAATGACCCTGAAATTGAAAAGCAATTCAAATGAACTCAGAAAAGGTTGAAAGTTGGCATGGTATCATAATTTCATATAAATAGTATGCAAGAAAGTAGAGAGGGTTACGACAAAACTGATGCACTTCGTGTACAAATGGACAATCTCTTTCAAGTATCGTGGTTTCCACTAAAACTGAACTGTTACAAAGGCATTTCATTTTTAAATAACCTAAGCATTACTAAATTGAATATAATGATAAAACACACTAATATTGAACATAAGAAAAAGATTCACTGGAAAACTTTTTTCAAAGTTAAGTTATTCACAAACTAGTGATTCACACAAATTTCAAATAATTCAAAATTTAAACTATTCAAATTTGAAATCTACCGCACTAAGAGAAAGTTTGTAATTTTTGTACCTAAAGCAAAAATATTCACAAAGAAACTCTAAATACAACAAAAACAACTCAAAAATAAATAAAGAAAAAAATAAAAAAAAAAGTCTCGCCATCGGGCCAAAGCGCCTGCATACACCAATATTAATAACTTTTCATTGGGCCAGATGCAGCCCAAGGCCCAAGAGGGCCCACAAGGCGAGGAGGATGTAGGCCCAAGAGGCCTGACTAGGAGAGGAGCTCGAGAGAGCTACCGTGATCGGGCTTATAAACCAAGGCGGTAGCCTCCTCGACTAGCGAGGTGGGACTAAACTTCCAGATCAAGACTGCTAGGCCAAGATACCTTTTGAGTTTTGGTCGTAGACAAACCGGTACTAAAGGGGGCCTTTAGTACCGATTTGTGCCACGCACCCAGCATTAAAGGGGGTCGCTTCACGCTGGCTCTGGTTAAAACAGACTTTAGTACCGTTGGTGGCACCAACCGTACTAAAGGTGCTTCTATATAACTAAACACTTCAAAATTTCACCGCTTTCATCTCCTCGCTTCTTCGTCTCGCACTGCCGCCGCTTCTGCCGCCGCTTCGACTTCGCTGTCTGCCGCCTTCGCTGCCGCCGCTCTGCCGCTGCCTCTGCCCCGCTGCCGCCGCTTGCCCCCTCTGCCAAGCCGCCTGCTGCCGCCTGCCCAGACGTCTCTGCTCCCTGCTGCATTCACTGTTGCTCCTGCTGCTGCTGTCAGTCTTCTGTCACACACTTGTCAGCCTTCGCTTAGCCGTAAGTGAGCACACACACACACATACATTGTTAGAATTGTTAGAATTGTTAGAAATGTTTGAAATTGTTAGATTTGTTAGAAATGTTTGAAATTGTAGAAATTTTTCTGTTTTTTAGAAATAGTTAGAAATGTTAGAATTGTTAGATTTGTTAGAAATGTTTGAAATTGTAGAAATTTTTCTGTTTTTTAGTTATAGAAATATATAGTTATAAAAAAGTTAGAATTGTTAGAAATTTTTCTGTTTTTTAGTTATAGAAATAGTTATAAAAATGTTAGTTATATATATAGAAATGTTATAATTTTTTTCTGTTTTTTAGTTCTAAAATATTAGAAATGTTATAGAAATGTTAGTTATATATAGCATTGTTAGAAATGTTATAGAAATGTTAGTTATATATATAGAAATGTTAGAAATTTTAGTTATCAAATCCAATCATTAAAAAATGTTACTTTTTGGGCATATAGCTAGTATTTGTTCTCGACGACGCTCGCCCGTGATCCACGCCAGCCGACCGTTCATGACGACGCCCAGCCGACCCATGTCCGGATCTGGCTCGCCGGGCTGGCACTGGAGGTGCTGCTTGAGGGCGCGCCGCTTGATTTAGAACCCATCAATGTCTGGGTCCAAATAACCACCCCGATCTCGCTTTGGTGGCGCTCACAGAGGCTGCTTCTCGTGGAGGGATCTGCCCCGCCGAGGTGGTACGTCGCTTGTCGTGGAGGAGGACGAGCACGCCCATCGCTACATGGTTGCGTAGAGGGCGGCAGTTCTCCAATACATGGCAAGATCTTCGGGATCTCACTTCAGCTATGATCCTGTGAGGGTTCCTTCTCTTTGGGTGTCCACTGCCCGCGCCGGAGGAACCGCGAGTGTCCTAGATTCTTCTGTAGTATTCGATCTTTATTAGCTAATAGCCAGTGATGTAATTTTCTATATTATATATTATTCGAGACGATGTATTCGAGATTATATCTATTATTCTGGACGATGTATTCGAGATTATATCTATTATTCTGGACGATGTATTCGAGATTATATCTATTATTCTGGATGATGTATTCGAGATTATATCTATTATTCGAGATTTGAATACTAAATTGTTTTATATTTCTTTTGGATTAGTTAAACAAAAGCTATGCGGATAATACCGACAGAGAGGGAGAATGACTATGTTCGATATGATACGCGTGCAGATGATAATCAAAATGAAGAAGATTATGATGGTTCAATTTCTAAACAACACCGAGAGGGTGATATGATATTCGATCACGACGTAAGTCATGAATGATTATGACGATGACGTAAGAACATGATCCTCAAACAACAAACACCGATTTAGGTATATATATATTTATATAAGTGCATCCGTGATCATCACATGTTTTAAATGTCTTGAAGATATACTAACGAATCGATCTTTGTTCTTTCAGCCATCCGGATCGAGCAAATCTTCAGAAAAATGATTTAAACGAGGCCCGAACAAAAGTTGAAGCCGGGCGAAGTACAATATCGAGGCATGCGATCGCATTAGCAAAACCAATAGCGCTTAAGAAGATTAAGTAATGTTCGTTCGTCACAAGGCGGAGTTCTTGTGAAGGATCAACTCGATCAAACTTCAAGAATGGAGGGCGCCAAATAAGCCACGCCCAGATGTTACTTATGTCGACAAGAATCAAAAAGATCTGCTTTGGGATACTTCATGGAACATTTCACCCTACCAGATCATTTCACGTACAGATGTGCAGAAAGTCAAAGAGGCTGCTCTAAGATGATGGCGATGCATTCAAGAACTACAAGAATGGTGAATGGAACAAGTACGCCAATGAGGAAGGAAGACTCCAGATTCAAGGGAACACCGAGAACCAACGGATCATTGGGCCGATTTCGTGAAATTCAAGGATTCGGAATTAGCTAAGGAACGGTCGAGAATAAACAAGAAGAATGCCAAAAGAAGGATAAGTTCCATAAGTGGGCTGTGGCTGCGCGTGGCAATGCCTAAGTGGGATAAGTCCGAGAAAGAGATGGAGGATGCAGGTGTCATTCCCGTTACTAAGAGCTGACTCGCCAGGTCGACTTGGTTCTATGCGCATGGGGGAGTTGGACCGGAGACAGAAAGTTTCGACGAGGGCAAGTCTGAATGGAGCCGACGATGCGATACTTGTTGCAATAGAAGAGGCACTAACGGGGTGTTCCAGCCCAACAGAGAGAACGACGAGCTTACGCATGTTCTGGGAAACTCAACACCCGGAAGAACACGAGGCAAGGGCGCTATTCCGTGGTATGAGGGTTTTCAGATCGAACAACAACTACGTAACCCGCGGCGTAGAAAGAAGATTATGGAGGAGAAGAAGAGGAAGATGGAGGAGGAGCAGAGGAAGGGACTATGAACGCCTTCAAGGCCTAGAAGCAAGTCAAGCGGAATTGGCAGCCAAATTCCAGCCGCAGCAGGAGCAGACGACTCACTTACCCATCAAAGGGGTCTCAACAATGCAGCAGCAATGAAGCGGATGATCCAAAGATTGATAGCACCGCCCATCCATGCCGAGAAGCGTGGGTTCCGGCCCCGACGCACCCAATGTTGGTAGATACCCCGTGATGACATCACGGAGAACACTAATCGCGAGCTACACTACAAAATGAAGAACATATCCATGAAGGTGGCGGACGGCTCGCTTTCACAAATCCCCCGAGGCAACCTTCCATGGCAACCCGACACAGCGGCTATGCTCGTGTCGTGGTTGATGATGTGCTGGACCCATATTCGGGCTACAGCTTGACATTGCCGGAGGTGACGGCGAGCGCCTGAGAGGCCAAACATCGATCATCCTATGGAAAAGGATTGCATCATCTTCCAAGGCCACCCACACCGGGTCACCCGAGTCTCGCGAAGTCCGCCATCGAGCCAAGAGACCTCCGCCTCCAAGTCCGCAAAGTGTCAGACAATCCTCCTCCTCCAAGTCCGCAAAGTGTCGATAATCCTCCAAGTCCGCCATAGCCAGACGCCCACTCTCCTCCAAGTCCGCACAACCTCAGCCACCTCCTCCTCGCCCAACTCAGCCCCACACCATCTCCGCCGCCAAGAATCGCAGAGACACCCGCAGCTCAAAGCGAATCAGACGAGTCGAGGTAGTACAGCTGGAAGTACAGCGGAGGCAAGCGTATAAATATGGTCCAAGCTCAAGCCTCTTCCGCAGAGGTCTTATGACAAGTCCGAGGAGGAAATCACAGCCATATCAAGGCCGAGGTGGAAGCCCATTTTGCACCGAAACCGCCACCGCCGCCAAGGGAGAAAGTGCTCGAGGAAACGATTGACCACTTCATTCAGATGGCTCAACCACTAGCTTCCAAGCCTGTTGACACGCACTATGAGCGCCACATCAGGAAGTTAAATCGAGCACGCCTACAAAGGGAGGCGAGCACGCCTACATCGATCGAGCAAACAAGAAGCAGCTGCCAAAAATGCGGGAAAACCATTCCCTACCTGGGAGAACAGCGGCGCAATCAATCCCTCGCTTGTTGTGCCAACAACAAAGATGAAGACGCACCCCAATATTATTGTGGGCAAACAGGCATGTTCCCGAGGTGGGCAATGTGGTAATAACAGAGGAGCATATAATGCAGGTGAAGTTCTCAACATCATCGTTGGACAACCTCGAGATCGAGCCCATGCCTTTGCTTAGAGAGGATGAAGTAAACGGCAATATGTCCGGCCAACCTTGGTCGCTGCATAAGGTCAAGAACCTCCCAACGAGAATGTATGAATTGCATCAATGGTACATGAACATGACCAAGATTTCAGATCAAGTGTCCTCATGGTGAATGTCAAGGAGGACCATTACTACCATGAGAAAGCTGGGTCCGCTGAGTATTTAGAACTGTTTCATTATACAATAAGGAAGCACTCGACAAATCTATCGCCGCTTGCTATTGTCTCGAAGTGATTTCTTTCTATAATTTAAGTCTCAAGCTAGCTGTAGTGATCCTTTGAGATCAATCATTACCTGTAATTATCCTCACTATATTCTTTTCTCGTGGTATTATGCAGATGAAGATATATGAAATGCAAAAGGTGGACGCTATGGCATTGGGTTCATTGACCCAAACACCGTTAATGAATTCACATGGAACATAAATGAACACCATGCAAAGGAAGTAGAAAAGCATGCTAGAGTTCTTGAAGCGCCAAATACAATGAAGATATACTACTTCCTTACCACTTTGGGTGAGTCACACTGCCTTGTACTACAAATTCTCTGCTTTTTGCCTACTAGCTATAGCTACATGTTTTTGCTAACATATGCCCGCTTAATTAAGACATGTAAACGTGTGCATATGCAGATTTCACGGGTCTTGTGTATCATTAAAGTTGACGCCGAACAGCTTGAAGCATCGGACTCACTAGTCTCAAAAAACTGACTTTAACATCTTGTATGGGATAGTCAATGTGTAATTTCAATCTACTATATATCTCGCCTATTTAGTTCGTCATTTCATGATATGAACTATTTAATAACCCCTTTATTCATTTTCTTTGTCGGCGGTAGGGCTTGGGCAAGATTCATCGCCACGCCTTGATGTAATGGAAACAAAAGCTTGAATGGTTTCACCCAAGGTAAGTAATTATAGTACTAGCTAGCTAGCTAGCTAGCTGCCATCTCTTTAATTGTCATGCTTGATTAATTTTTATCTCGATCAAATTCCATTCTTGTAAAGGCCCTCAAGGTGCGCAGGTAATCGATCTGTGCATTCTCGGCTTATAGAATATTCGCATGATGGCGTCTAAAGGAGCAGATCTCAAAGACAGCAATGGGTATGCTTTTCGTAACACTATTCACAATTTTTACACCATTATCGATATC
This sequence comes from Aegilops speltoides, assembly GCA_021437245.1. Classification (NCBI taxonomy): domain Eukaryota; kingdom Viridiplantae; phylum Streptophyta; class Magnoliopsida; order Poales; family Poaceae; genus Aegilops; species Aegilops speltoides. The sequence goes on from JAHHZJ010002188.1 coordinate 8,942, forward strand.
TAGCTAGTCACACAACTAATACACATGCATATTTGATCTCCTTCTTAACAGTTCAAAGAGGTGCGGAGAAGCTCATAGAAACGGAGCGCGTAGAAGCACTTCAAGAGGAAATAGCGGATTTTTGCTCGACGAGGTCATAAACCGAATGGAGAATTCTATTACCTGCTACCGCCCTAATGAAAACCACTTTCAATTGTCATCGTGTTCAAGGCACCAATTAGACTGGCTCAAGGCAACATTCATATGTAGGAGAAATTGTATATATCTGTACATATGTGTATGTGTGAATTAATTAATATGGTGGTTTAATTTGTGAGACATTTATGTGATATATATATATATATGCATGATTGGTTCTACTAGAAATTATATATATATATATATATATATATATGCATAACGTGTACAATGTGTAGTATCGTAAAATACCAGCAAACTAAAAAAGAATTAAAATGGAAACACAAAATTAAATGAAAAAGAAATCATAAAACTAAAACCCACTAAATTTATAGTACCGGTTGGTGTTACCAACCGGTACTAAAGGCCTCCAGTCAGCCGGGCGCTGGCTAGTGCCACGTGAAATGTTTAGCACCGGTTCGCTGAACCGGTGCTAAAGGGGGGGCCTTTAGTGACCATTAATTAGTGCCGGTTATGTAACCGCACTATAGGGCCTTACTAACCGTGCTAATGCCCGGTTCGCACTAGTGAACCCGCTCAACCGGGCGCAATCGTAGTGGTTCTCCCAGCTACCTTAGCCGACGGAACGGAACGTAAGGCACCAAAACATGGGAGCCGGGCAAACCCAACTATTGACCCAAGACATGATTCGAGCCGATTCATATAATGCTATAAGTTCGGGTGCCAGACTTGTGAAAGTGTTCGACTTAATCACACCATAATGTGGGGAAATGTAGTTTCGGCGATTCGGCCGCACTAAAATATACGGGTGCAAGATGTCATATAATGAACATATATAAAAGATAACGCAATTGCAATAAAAAGGTGCTGCATTATTTATAAAAGAAAGTCTGATAGTAGATCGGACTGATACAAATAGTGCGGTAAGCAAGGGATTTGGACTAAATAAACATGTCCCCCTCCAGGGATGAGCTGCAGACTTGGTGTATATAATCGAATTTAATGCTCGTAATTGAGACCACCTGAATGTTCGTCGCGGCCTTCTTTAGTCCCTGACTGTTGTATCATGAGTTCGGCAGGTTCGCCACCGGACAGGGCTTCTGGTTAACAGAGTCCTGTGTACACAAAAGAAGAAGAAAAAATAAAAAGGAAGGAGGCGCCAGAGCCCCCCGTGTGGTCGAGCCGCACTGGTCCATTGTGATCGCCCCTTTCCCTCGCACCCATGGTATCTCCAAAGCGTAATGATGTACGCGGAGTGTTATTCTTGGCGATTATGCGCTGGTGAGGGTTAGGGCCGCATTGCTACGCCTTCCGATCGCGCTGTGGTCTTGGTTGGTGTTGCTCCGGCGCTTTTGCTGTATCCGCTTTTTAATTAACTCGCCGGGCTTGAGAATCGCCTCGAGAAGGCTGCTCAGATTTCGCCATGAGAGCCGCTATATGTTCCTCCATTCGAGGGAGCGCCCAGATTCCCATTGACCGTGATTACTCCACGAGGGCCCGCATCTTGAGCTTTAGGTATGCGTGAATGCGCACGCGCTGAATTTTGCAAACGCGTTCGTCCGAAAGCAGAGCGTGATAGCCGCCGCGAACGGGACTATGTCAAGATTAACTCCTCTTGGAAATTATCCGGGATCCAAGACCACTTCCAGCAGACCGAGCCGCATAGTTGGCTTCCACTCGGATGACACCTTTAAAGGTTGTCTTTGTAGGTTTAATCCTTGATGGGTCTATGCCCATTTTGGCGACCAGATCCCGATAAAGCAGGTTCAGGTTGCTACCGCCGCCCATTAGGACTCGTGAGGTGGAACCCATCGACGATTGGGTCTAAAACCACGCGGCGAATCCGCCATGGCGATGCTGGTCGGATGGTCTCGCGATCGAAAGTGATCGGGCAACAGACCATGGGTTGAACTTTGGGGCGATCGCTCCATCGCATAAACGCCCCGTAGTGCGCGCTTCTCTCCTCTTGGGTATATGGGTCACGATATCATATTCACCGTCCGCACTTGTGGGGAAACCTTCGTCCTTTATTGTTCGGCGTCGGGTCTCTTCCTCGCCGCCGCTTATTTAGCCCCTTGTCATTGTTTTCGCAATTAACTTGCCGCCTGCTTGAACACCCAACAATCTCTATTGGTGTGATTAGCTGGTTTTTCAGAGGTGCCATGTATCCGCATAAGCGGTCGAGTATTCGGTCCGATTGACGGACCCGGAGTGGTTCTTTAAATGGCTTCTTCCACGACCGGTTTAGAGCTCGAATCCGCATTGATCGTCAGATCCTCCTTATCGCCGCTTTTAATGCGGCGCTTTGTTTTGATTCGACGTGACTCGCCGTTGTTGTCCTTAGTATCCGGACTGCCAGAATTTTACGGAGATTGTTGCTGGCTAGCCTGCCTGTCCTCTCCGCACAAAAGCGGTCATTAATGATGTGAGGGCTGCCATGGATTTCGGCTTTTCCGCCCCTGTGCCGGGCTAGCCATTCGCCCCGGATGTTATGTTTGAAGGCTGCAAGGGCCTCTGATCCGGACAATGACGATTTGGTTTTTCTTTGTCAAGAACCCGGTCCGTAATTGTCCGCCGATTCGTCTGGCTGCTGAATGATGTGGCTTAGGTCATCGGCGTTCGTGGTCGCACATATGTGCCTTTGAAATTATCAGGAACGCGCTCCGTGTCCTCCCAACACCCAATTGACTCAGCGGGCAAGCTGTTAAGCCAATGCCGAGCTGGTCCTTTTGCTTGAGTGGTAGGTACTTGATGGCGTGGAGATCGCTGCGCGGGCCATATGGATGTGGAGAAGGTAGTCTTCGATCCACACCGCGGGTATGTTGTGCCATCGAAGATTCAATGTTTACGGTTTAAACCCTTCGGGATCCGATGATCCATTACTTCGCTGAAGCATAACGGGTGTGCGGCGCCTCAGATTGAGCGATATCGCGACGCAGCTCGAGAGAGCGCCGCTCGCTGTATTCGCCCGCCGGGTTATTGTATCCGCACGACGGTATTCATCGGGTCATAGGGCGCCACGTGATCCATAGATGGATCTGGATTGCCTTGCTTTGTCCTCCAAGATGTCTCGCAAGTCCGGCGCTGCTCCTCTTGGCTTCAGACTTGGAGCGATGCCGGGTATGGTCTTGGTCGGGGCTTAGATGCTCGTCCACGCACCACGCGGTGGTCGGTCAGCCATGTCGCGGCGCTGGTGATGAAGGTATGTATGCTTCCTCCTCCAATCGAGGGAGCAGCTTGCGCCTTGGGTAACTTTGAGGGGCGCTCGAAGTTTATATTTTCGCCGCGAGGACCTCGGTCCATCGGTCGGCCATCGTGTCCCGAGCAACTTGAAGCTGTTGCTGCTTTTCTTTAGGCTGTTTGTCTGTGGCGATAAGCCCGCGCTTGAAGCGCTTCTTGTTCGACGGGATCTCGGTACGCATTTAATTGGCCATCGCTGAGGCTTACTTCATCTTCGGAGGGAGGCATATAGTTATCATCCTCAACCCTTCCCCGCCGCCTCTCGTGGGGCTTGCTTCGTGATCCTCCCGCTGAGTCTTGCCGAGGGGATTGTCTTCGCACTCTCGGAGTATTATTATCTCCCGTGCTGAATCTCCATTCTTGCTGGGCGGATTTAGAGCGGCGCCACGACGCCGGGCGCTTGGGCTGTTTCTTTAGAGAATCTGCCCGCTGCTTCTTCGCTATCCTCGTTTTTTGGGGTGTCCACTATGTATACGCTATATGACGAGGTGGCCTTCCAAAGGCTCGTAGGCGCTGGTTCTGCTTTGTCTTCGCATCGCCGTCCATAGCGCCGATGTCGCCGGAGTCGAAGTTCAGCATGTCGGTTAAATCTCGACATGGCTACAAAGTGGGTGGTGGTGGGCTGAGTTTCTTCGTTCGTCTGCATTTCAACCATCCCGCCATAGTCCGCCAGACTCTCCCGATAACGAGATGCTTTAATGAATCCAAGATATCGCCAAAAGGCGAAGTGTTGGAATATGTCCGCGGCGGTGAATTTTATAACCCGCGCCTAATCCGGATTGATTGGCAGGGCGCTGGAGGTTCGGAGTCCGCAAGGAGTCCGCGCCGGAATCACGAAGTTTCGCTGGGGACAAGATTGGTGCTCGCCCATCGCCGGATGTTGAAGCCCCTGGGCGCGCTTCATCCACCGCCCTCAACTGGGCGATCGGCCCGCCACGGCCAAAGCGGATCCGCAGCGCCATCAAGGCACTGCTCGGCGGCAGAGCTAGATCATGCCCATCGCCACAGCTCGAACGCTGTCAGGCTCGAGTCCGTCAAGATAAAGTCTCCGCGACATCGCCGTGAAGTTTGTTACAAACCGACCGACGGCCAGGGGCGAAGCCGACCGCTTCCAGATGGCCAAGAGAATTGACCCGCAGGCGGGCCGCCGAATACGAAGATCCGTCCGGGAGAAAGGTCTCACCTCGACAACGTTGTTGGTTGAAGGTGCCATCAAGCCTATCGGAGACGCATATAGAGGAACTCTCCATGAAAGCACCAATGTCGTGTCAAACCGCGGATCTCGGGTAGGGGGTCCCAATCGCGCCTAGGCGGATGGTAACAAGAGACGAGGGACACAATGTTTTTACCTGTGTTCGGGCCCTCTCGATGGAGGTAAAACCCTACGCCCCGCTTGATTAATATTGATGATATGGGTAGTACAAGAGTAGATCTACCACGAGATCAAGGAGGCTAAACCCTAGAAGCTAGCCTATGGTATGATTGTTGATGTATGTTGTCCCACGGATTAAAGCCCTCCGTTTATATAGACACCGGAGGAGGCTAGGGTTACACAGAGTCGGTTACAATGGTAGGAAATCTACATATCCAGATTGCAAGCTTGCCTTCCACGCCAAGGAAAGTACCTTCCTGACACGAGCCGAGTCTTCAATCTTGTATCTTCGTAGTCTTGGAGTCCGCGGATATTGATAGTCCGCCGTCCGACACCCCTAGTCCAGACTCCTCACCTCTATGGCATATTTCAATATTACACCACGAAGAACTCGCCTTGCTTCCATTTTTCCCGGTACCTCATCGGGCTCGCCATGCAGAATGGTGCCAAGAAAGTCTTCTAGTGACAACAACGCCCGCCATCTCCTCAGTAGTGCATCAAACACCCACATTACACCGCAGATGCATGCATGCACCTAGATCCCAAGCAGACGATCCACCGACAAATCGGATGATGACCAGTCCATCGCGCTTCTTGGTCGCTACCGATGCCACCTTCCTTCTTTGCCGCCGCTGAATCTCGTAGTTATCGATCAATTCCCCAAAGCAGACAACCTTCCTCTTGTCCACCTCACCTCCTCCGCCTATTATCCCTTGTCAAGATGGAGGCTCCACCTCCACCACCTCACCCCTACCCTATTGTGGACACAATCTCTTTGAAGCAAAACGATGACATTGCGCCGATCAAGTGGATGACTTCGATCGACCTTTAGAGGAACAGGAGGTGATGTGTCCAGTGGGAGGAAGGAGATAAAGGAATGCATAACAAGATGTAAAAGGGAGCAGACGGCCACATCCTAAGGGTTTATTTTCATTCAAATTGCTCGTTGTTCCTAATACGCACTACAAAGTGGAAGTCGTGAAAAGTTATGTGCACTAGATTAAGGAACTGAGGGAGTATAATCTTCTATTGGTGATGGAGTTAGGAAAATCACACCTAAGTCTATACCTACTAATAAAGAAAGGTGTGTTTGTCCAATTTTTTCATCCGCTCACCACCAATTTTTTTCTATGCAGGTACAATTTTTTTTTAAGGCCCATCCGCTGAAAAAAAACAATTATCTCCAAAATTCAGAGGCTATGTGTGCTACGGCACAACAAGCCAGCCAGATCTATTTCCTGCCCACGAGCTTAAAGTCTTATTTGCCGCATAGTGCGGTAAATAATCGAGTCTCCTACTGTATGCCAAGGTTGGGGCCCTGCTCGCTTCTTTTCTTTGTTCTATTTCTAATTTTCTCTTCTTTCTCTTTCCTTTTTTCTTTTTCCCCTTCCAAGTTTATTTTTCTTTTTTCAAAATTTTAATTTTTTTAGAATTTCCATTTTTATTCAAATTTTCATAAAATCTATAGAATCTAAAAATGTTGTTCCCATGTGGAAAAATGTGGAGAACTTCTAATTTTTCTTCTCATTCCGAAATTTGTCCAAAATTCAGAAAATGTTTGAGTTTTCCAAAATTGTTCAAGATTTTTCTTTAAAACAGCATTTTCCAAAATGATACCAATTAGAAAAATATTCCTGTTTTATTGAAATATTTGCAAATTCAAAATAATGTTCATGTTAAGGAAAAGACCATATTTTCTATAAAAATGAATGTTAAAAACATGTTTCTATTTTAAAAAATTGTTCACAAATTCAAAAATTGTTCCTTTTTTATAAAAGGTTCAGATTTCAGAAAAAATCTGAATTTTAAAAATCTTCCCGTTCCAAGTTTTGTTCGCCTTTTTCAAATATAATGAATTATCAAAAATGCTTGCAATTTTCGAAAAAAGGATTTATAATTTGCTCATGTATCAAGGAATATTCGACAATTCATAATTATCACTTTATTTTTGAAAGTTCAAAAGGATCAAAAATCAGGAAATGTTTCAGATGTGATGTTGTAGTATGTTCTTAAACATTCGCGTTGGTCAATTGTTAGCAGGAGTTGTTTGTTCGAGTGGCTAGCAACATGTGGTCATGTTTTTGAGGTCATGAGTTTGATCCTTCAACTCATTATTGTTTTTATTCGCAGCTTACACATATTAGTCATTTTGGTGTGCATGCCAGTGGCCTAGCCCAGACGTGAATTGTTGTGCATTCCACGTGCTATTTGACGATAAAAGAGAATATGTTGATTGGTTATTATTAGAAGTAATTACGGGCACATGCCAATAAAAGAGAATATGCTGGTTTGGCTCTGATTAAAAAAATGTGTGCAAGTGAGCGCTAAAATAATTAAAGAGAATACACCATGGTAAAGCAAGGACCATCGTGGAAAAAGGCCTTTGGTCGCGTTCGCAATCGCCATTAGTCGCAAGCGCAAGAATCATGACCAAATAAGCGCGATTAAAGCTTCTCACCTTTAGTCGCGCTGCTTAAGAACCGCGACTAACGGCCCGCCCACGTATGCCAGCGGCCGTCAAGGGAGGACCTTAGTCGCGTTCTTTCGCCAACCGCGATTAAGTCAGCTGCAGGTTTAGGGTTTTAGCCCCCCTAAACCTGTTTTCTGCTTAATTTGTATTGTTTTATTTCTTTTGTGCTTTATTTTAATTTTGAAGGAGTTTCATATATTCTACGGTACTACATACATGCATATGAATGTACAATTTCAAATAAATTTGAAATTAGAACCAAAAGAATTCAAGAGGAATATACAATATATATTCAATATCATCGGATGACCATATACAATTTTGAACAAGTTTCATACATGATTTAATCCATATAAATTTCTACGCCCTCGTAATAGTGTTCTCCTTTAGGATGGAGGACTTCCTTCCAACCATCCAGCTAGTTCCTCTTGAAGTGGTCGGAAGCGAAGCTCGACTAAGCATCCACCGGAGGTTATTCTCCGAGCATTGGTATCACTCAGAACCCGCCAGAGGTGTATCTCCGATCATCTCACGCATATAGTATCCACATAGATTGGTCAACGGTGGCTGAATATCCCCAAAGATTCTTAGGCTTTAACATTTTGAATTCTAGCTCTTTTTTGAATTCACCGACCTTTGTATCTACGTAACCGCCTCCAAACCCTACGAGGCAAAGAAAATTAAATGAACAAGAGAGTTATTAGTTACTTGATATTAGGAAATGAACGAAATAGGCCGATCGATATAGAGCGCAAATGAATGAAAATAATTACTTCGCAGCATTTTTCTCATGTCGCCCAAAGCTTTGGATCCTTATTCAGAGTCGTGGACTAGACATTCGAGGTGTTAACTTTAATTACTAGCAGAATCCAAAGGAACTCATGACACGATACATGCACAAGACATCATGCATAACTCATCGATTAGCCGCCACATACCATGCATGGAGTAAACAAAAGAGAATGTGCTCAAGATGTAAACACTCACCCAAAATGGTAAGGAAATAGAATATCACTTTTGAGTTCCTCGCTTTGTAAGAAATCTGCCACAGTCCGCCTCCACGCCGGCGGGTAATGCTTCAACACATTCCATTAACGATGTGTGGGTCAATGAACCCAACATCATGGATGTTCCTTACTCGCATTCCTTAATCTTCATTCTGCATGTATAATAGCGGACACAACAATATAGTTAGGACATATATATAGTGCAGTGCAATATGAACGAGATGGGGTAGAAATTAATAAATCACTTACGTAACGTAGCAACCGATGATAGATTTGTCGAGCTCAGCAGATTGAAAAGTCGGAACAATTCACTCAAAGGTAATTTGTACATAGTAATGTTTGAAGTGATGCTCATGTCTAACTTCCGCATAAATATATTCTTTGCTGCTTTTATTTTTATGTAACCCTTGTACCAATTCAGCAGACGCTTCATTTGGTCGTAGATCCTTTTCTCAAGCAGTTCGACGAGAGGCCCATTCTTGACATATGTAATTACTACCTCCTTCACGGGCGCCTCATCAAGGCCTAATAGTTCACGAAGAGTAATACCTAAGTCACGCTTGTTCTCTAGCACTCACATACCACCCTCGTGTTGCCGCAGCTTGTATGATCTCGGGGCATCCGGATGTAAGGCTTCCACTATAAGCGGGCAATCGATTGTTTACTTTGTTCCCGAGCTGGGCAACTTGTTTCCGCTTTTTTACTTTCGCCTTCTCCCGCTCTTTTGTTCTCCTTGAACATGAGTGCCTGCTCATGGGTTCACGCTCATAGTCAGTAGGCGATTCTTCGCGGCTTGGGACGGTGTGCTCAAAAATGACTTAGCCCACTTTTGCTCATCGAAAATACCGGCTTGGGCTCGGGCTCTTTTCTTCTTGCAGTCCGCCTTCCATTTCTCCAAATCAGCAGTCCGCGTCTGCCGACTTCCCTCGCACTACGCTCCCAAGGCCTTGTGGGGAGAGGCTTTGATGGCTCCGCATTTTGTGGTCTTAGGTACATAAGGGTCCGGTTAATAATCCAGACTGCTTCGCTTTTGCCGAGGTGGATTGGGGCGGCGGCTCGATCACCCACGGACGAGGATCGGGGCGGCGGATGATCACCCGCCGGACGCTAGGATCGGGGGCGGCGTGGCTGATGTGACGGAGGTGTAGGTGAACCGCCACCACCACCACCACCACCGCCACCGCCACCACCACCACCGTAGGGGGTGGACTTGTTGTCCTTGGCGCCGCCTCGAAACTTGATAAACTTCTTTTGCCATAGAATGTAATGGCGCTGACATCTCCAAGTCTTTTTCTCCCTTCGTGTAGCAATGTCAATCTCCTGTGTCCTCAAACCTTGGACTATGTCCTCCACCGTGACACGAGCATAGCCATCTTGAATGGGGTTGTTGTGGTGGAGTGCTCCTGTAAACATGGTAAAGCTATAGCTAGTATTTGTTCTCGGCGATGCCGGCCGCATCCTGAGTCGACCCGTCATGCACGTCGCCGACCCATGTCGGGCTGGGCTCGCGACTGCCTTGGAGAGTGCTGCTTGGAGAGCCGCCGCGGCGAGAACCCGCGGGTCGATCGTCGACCACGATCTCGTTTGGTGGCGTTAGCGTGAGGCGGTTTGGTCGCGGAGGACCCGGCCCCGGTGATCGTCGCCGTGTCGGGGAGGAGGGCGAACCGTCCATCGCTACATGGTTGCGTTAGAGCGGAGTTCTCAATACATGGCGATATCTTGAGGATCTCACTTCACTATGATCTGTGAGGTTCCTTCTCTTTGGGTGTCCCTTTGCCTTGGAGGAACGAGTGTCCTAGATTCTTCGTAGTATTCGATCTTTATTAGCTAATAGCCGGTGATGTAATTTTCTATATTATATATTATTAGGCGATGTATTAAGATTATATCTATTATTAAGCGATGTATTGAGATTATATCTATTATTCGGACGATGTATTGAGATTATATCTATTATTCGGATGATGTATTAGATTATATCTATTATTCGAATTTGAATACTAAATTGTTTTATATTTCTTTTGGATTAGTTAAACAAAAGCTATGGAACAATACCGACGAGAGAGGAGAAGCAGACCATGTTACGATATGATCTGAGGAGATGATAATCAAAATGAAGAAGATTATGATGGCTCGAATTTCTAAACAACACGGAGAGGTGATATGATATTCGATCACGCGAAGTCATGAATGATTATAGCGATGACGAAGAACATGATCCTGAAACAACAAACACCCGCGAGGTATATATATATTTATATAGCGGCATCTGGTGATCATCACATGTTTTAAATGTCTTGAAGATATACTAACGAATCGATCTTTGTTCTTTCAGCCATCGGATCGAGCAAATCTTGAGAAAAATGAGCGAGGCCGAACAAAAGTTGAAGCAGGCGTAAGTACAATATCGAGGCATGCGACCGTACTAGCAAACCAATAGCGCCTAAGAAGATTGCGAACAAGTTCGTTAAATGGTCGGAGTTCTTGTGAAGGATCAACTCGATCAAACTTCAAGAATGGAGCGCCGTGAAGCCACGTCCGGATGTTACTTATGTCGACAAGAATCAAAAAGATCGCTTTGGGATACTCTCATGGAACATTTCACCCTACGGATCATTTCACGAGCGGATGTGCGAGAAAGTCAAAGAGGCTGCTCTTAAGATGATGGCGAATGCATTCAAGAACTACAAGAATGGTGAATGGAACAAAATGCTGGAGGAAGGAAGACTCCGGTATTCAAGGAACCTTTGGAGAACCAGCGTGATCATTGGGCGATTTCGTGAAATTCAAGGATTCGAATTAGCTAAGGCGATCGAGAATAAACAAGAAGAATGCGAAAGAAGGATAAGTTCCATAAGCTGGGGCGGTGGCTGTCACGGTGGCAATGCCTAAGTGGGATAAGTCGAGAAAGAGATGGAGGATGCAGGTGTCACTCCGGTTACTAAGAGCTGGCCGCGGAATCGGGACTTAGTTCTATCATGGGGGAGTTGGACGGGAGGCGGAAAAGTTCGGCGAGGCAAGTCTGAATGGAGCCGGCGATGCGATACTTGTTGCAATAGAAGACCTGAGCAGGGTGTTCCAGCCCAGCGGAAACAGCGAGCTTCTGCGTGACAGAAATCCTGAACACCGGGAAGAACACGAGGCAAGGCGCTATTCCGTGGTATGAGGGTTTATTTGGAACAACAACTACGAGAACCGTGCGAGAAAGAAGATTGCGGAGAGAAGAGGAAGATGGAGGAGGGGAGAAGCGGGACTATGAGCGCCTTCAAGGCCTAGAAGCAAGTCAAGCGGAATTGGCGTCAAATTCAGAGCGGCGAGGCAGATCGACTCACTTACCCATCAAGGGGTCTCAACAGCTGCGCACTAGCGGATGATCCAGCATTGGATAGCCCGGCCCATCCATGCGAGAAGCGGCGTGGGTTCCGTCGAGACGACCCAATCTGGTAGATACCCGTGGATGACATCACGGAGAACACTAGCTGCGAGCTACACTACAAAATGAAGAACATATCCATGAAGGTGGCGAGGCGGCTGCTTTCTAAATCCCGAGGCAACCTTCCATGGCAACCCGATTCGAGGGCTATGCTCGTGTCGTGGTTGATGATGTCTGGACCCATATTGAGGCTACAGACTTGACATTCTTGGAGGTGATGGCGCTTTCTCGGAGAGGCCAAACATCGTATCATCCTATGGAAAAAGGATTGCATCATCTTTCCAAGGCCACCCACACGGGTCACCGAGTCCTCGTCGAAGTCGCCTATCAGGTCGGACTCCGCTCCTCCAAGTCCGGCAAAGTGTCGGGACAATCCTCCTCCTCAAGTCCGGCAAAGTGTCGGACAATCCTCCAAATCCGCCATAGCGTCGGCGTCCTCCTCCTCCAAGTCGGCACAACCTCAGGCCCTCCTCCTCCTCGTCCAACTCAGGTCCGTCGCCATCTCCGCCGCCTCGGCAATCGCGAGACACCCCGCAGCTACAGTGCGTAACCGTCTGGTCGAGTAGTACAGCTTGGAAATCTGGGGAGGCAAGCGGTATAAATATGGTCAAGCACGAAGCCTCTTCCGGAGGTCTTATGACAAGTCAGGAGAAATCACAGCCATATCGAAGGCGAGGTGGAAGCCCATTTTGCAGAAACCGCCACGCCGCCAAGGGAGAAAGTGCACGAGAAGCGATTGACCACTTCATTCGTATGGCTCAACCACCAGCTTCAAGCACTGTTGACACAGACTATGGCGTCACATCGGGAAGTTAAATCGAGCACGTCTACAAAGGGAGCGACACGTCTACATCGGGATCGAGCAAACAAGAAGCAGACTGCCAAAAATGCGGAAAACCATTCCCGGTGGGAGAACAGTGGCAATCAATCCCTCGCTTGTTGTGCCAACAACGGTGGCGATCGCACCCCAATATTATTGTGGGCAAGCGGTGCATGTTCGAGGTGGGCAATGTGGTAATAACGGAGGAGCATATAATGCGGTGAAGTTCTCAACATCACTTTGGACAACTCCTCGAGATCGAGCCCATGCCTTTGCTTAGAGGATGAAGTAAAAGCAGCAATATGTCAGGGGCCAACCTTTGGTCGCGCGGACAAGTCAAGAACCTCCCAACGAGAATGTATGAATTGCATCAATGGTACATGAACATGACCAAGATTTCAGATCAAGTGTCCCTCATGGTGAATGTCAAGGAGGACCATTACTACCATGAGAAAGCTGAGTCCGTTGAGTATTTAGAACTGTTTGATTATACAATAAGGAAGCACTCGACAAATCTATAAATCGGTTGCTATTATGCGTAAGTGATTTCTTTCTATAATTTAAGTCTCAAGCTAGCTGTAGTGATCCTTTTGAGATCAATCATTACGTAATTATCCTCACTATATTCTTTTACGTGGTATTATGCGGGATGAAGATATATGAAATGCAAAAAGGTGGGCGCTATGGCATTGGGTTCATTGACCCAAACACCGTTAATGAATTCACATGGAACATAAATGAACACCATGCAAAGGAAGTAAGCAGCATGCTAGAGTTCTTGAAGCGCCTCAAATACAATGAAGATATACTACTTCCTTACCACTTTGGGTGAGTCACCTTGTCTTGTACTACAAATTCTCTGTTTTTGCCTACTAGCTATAGCTACATGTTTTTGCTAACATATGCCGCTTAATTAAGACATGTAGCGTGTGTGCATATGCAGATTTCTTTGGGTCTTGTGTATCATTAAAGTTGGCCTTGAACAGTTGAAATCTTGGACTCACTAGTCTCAAAAAAACTGACTTTAACATCTTGTATGGGATAGTCAACGGGTAATTTCAATCTACTATATATCTCGGCCTATTTAGTTCGTCATTTCATGATATGAACTATTTAATAACCCTTTATTCATTTTCTTTGTCGGTGGGTAGGGCTTGGGCAAGATTCATCGGTCCGCCCGACGAATGGAAACAAAAGCTTGAATGGTTTTAGGCCAAGGTAAGTAATTAAGTAGTACTAGCTAGCTAGCTAGCTAGCTGCCATCTCTTTAATTGTCATGCTTGATTAATTTTATCTGATCAAATTCCATTCTTGTAAAGGCCGAAGCGGTAGCGAGTCTGATCAATGTGCATTCTGCGTTTGCGAGAATATTAGCATGATGGCGTCCGAAAGAGCAGATCTCAAAGACAGACAATGGGTATGCTTTTGAACACTATTCACAATTTTTACACCATTATCGATATCTAGCTAGTCACACAACTAATACACATGCATATTTGATCTCCTTCTTAGCAGTTCAAAGAGGTCGGGGAAGCTCATAGAAGCGGATAGCGTAGAAGCACTTCAAGAGGAAATAAGCGGGATTTTGCTCGCGAGGTCATAAATCCGAATGGAGAATTCTATTACCTGCTACGCCCCAATGAAAACCACTTTCAATTGTCATCGTGCTCAAGAAGGCACCAATTAGACAGCTCAGAAGGCAACATTCATATGTAGGAGAAATTGTATATATCGTACATGTGTGTATGTGTGAATTAATTAATATGGTGGTTTAATTTGTGAGACATTTATGTGATATATATATATATATGCATGATTGGTTCTACTAGAAATTATATATATATATATATATATATATATGCATAACGTGTACAATGTGTAGTATCGTAAAATACCAGCAAGCGAAAAAAATTAAAATGGAAACACAAAATTAAATGAAAAAGAAATCATAAAACTAAAACCCACCAAACCTTATAGTACGGTTGGTGTTACCAACGTACTAAAACCTCGAACGCCGGCTAGCTAGTGCCGCGTGGTGCTCTTTAGCTTCGGTTCGTGCTGAACCGGTGCTAAAGAGACCTTTAGTGACCACTAATTAGTGCGGTTATGTAACGGCACTATAGAAACCTACGAACGGTGCTAATGCCGGTTACGCACTAATGAACCCGGCTCAACAGGCGCAATCGTAGTGGTTCTCCAGTGCTACCTTAGCCGGAGCGGCGTAAGGCACCAAAACATGGGGCGGGCAAACCCAACTATTGACCCAAGACATGATTGAGCGATTCATATAATGCTATAAGTTAGAGGTGCGTGCTTGTGAAAGTGTTAGGACTTAATCACACCATAATGTGAGAACGAAGCCCTGGCGTGATTCGGCCGTACCAAAATATACGGGTGCAAGATGTCATATAATGAACATATATAAAAGATAAGCATAATTGCAATAAAAAGGTGCTGCATTATTTATAAAAGAAAGTCGATAGTAGATCGGATGATACAAATAGTCTTGATAAGCAAGGGATTTGGACTAAATAAACATGTCCCCCTCGAGGATGAGCTGCAGACTTGGTGTATATAATCGAATTTAATGCTCGTAATTGAGACCACCGAATGTTAAATCGGCCTTCTTTAGTCACATTGTTGTATCATGAGTTGGCAGGTTAAGCCACGGACGGGGCTTACAGTTATGAGTCCTGTGTACACAAAGAAGAAGAAAAAATAAAAAAGGAAGGAGGCGCTTGTGAGCCCTGGTGTGGTCGAGCCCTCTGGGTCCATTGTGATCGTGCCCTTTCCTGCACCCATGGTATCTCCAAAGCGTAATGATGTCGCGGTGTTATTCTTGCGATTATCGCGGGTGAGGTTGGGGCCGCATTGCTCTGGCGCTCTGATCGCGCCAGTGGTCTTGGTTGGTGTTGCTCGTGGCGCTTTGCTGTATCCGGCT
Organism: Aegilops speltoides; assembly: GCA_021437245.1. Classification (NCBI taxonomy): domain Eukaryota; kingdom Viridiplantae; phylum Streptophyta; class Magnoliopsida; order Poales; family Poaceae; genus Aegilops; species Aegilops speltoides. The sequence goes on from JAHHZJ010002188.1 coordinate 24,363, forward strand.
TTTTAATTAAGCTGCGGGCTTGAGAATTCTGAAAGGCTGCTCGTACTCCTGCGAGCGCTATATGTTCCTCCATTGGAGGGGCGTTCCGTATTCCCATTGACCGTGATTACTCACGAGGGCTGGCATCTTGAGCTTTAGGTATGCGTGTCGGCACGCGTTGAATTTTAAGCAGCGGTTCGTCCGAAGCGAGCGTGATAGCCGTCGAAGCGGGACTATGTCGAAGATTAACTCCTCGCTTTGGAAATTATCAGGGATCCGAAGACCACTTCGGTGTGGTGAGCTGTCGATTAGCTTCCACTCTGGGATGACACCTTTAAAGGTTGTCTTTGTAGGTTTAATCCTTGATGGGTCTATGCCCATTTCGCCTTGTATCTGATAAAGCAGGTTCGGCTGCTACCGCCGTCCATTAGGACTCTCGTGAGGTGGAACCCATCGGCGATTGGGTCTAAAACCAATGCGGCGAATCCGCCATGGCGTATGCTGGTCGGATGGTCTCTGCGATCGAAAGTGATCGGGCGGCGGGACCATGGGTTGAACTTTGGGCGCTGGCTCCATCGCATAAGCGTCCGTGGTCGCGTTTCCTCTCCCTCTTGGGTATATGGGTCCGTATATCATATTCACCGTCCGCACTTGTGGAAACCTTACATCCTTTATTGTTGTGGCGGGTCTCTTCCTCGTCGTCGCTATTTAGCCTTGTCATTGTTTTCGGCAATTAACTGGGCCTGTGAACACCAACAATCTCTATTGGTGTGATTAGCTGGCTTTTGAGAGTGCCATGTATCGGCATAAGCGGTCGAGTATTCGGTCCAGTTAGACGGACCGGAGTGGTTCTTTTAAATGGCTTCTTCCGGCGCGGGTTTAGAGCCTCGGAATCCGGCATTGACTGCCGTATCCTCCTTATCGTCGCCTTTAATGCGGCGCTTGTTTTTGATTCGACGTGACTGCCGTTGTTGTCCTTAGTATCTGGACTGCGAATTTTACGGAGATTGTTGCTGGGCTAGCAGCTGTCCTCTCCCTTTGCGGGTCATTAATGATGTGAGGGCTGCCATGGATTTGGCTTTTCCTGCCCGGTGCGGGCTAGCCATTACGATCCCGGATGTTATGTTTGAAGGCTGCAAGGGCCTCTGCATCCAGACGGTCGGCGATTTGGTTTTTCTTTGTCAAGAACCGTGTCGAATTATCGGCGATTAAATCGGCTGCTGAATGATGTGGCTTAGGTCATGGCGTCGGTGGTCGCTATGTGCCTTGGAAATTATCAAGGCAGCGGCCTCCGAGTCCTCCCAACACCCAATTGACTCTGCGGGCAAGTGTTAAGCCAATGCCGAGCTGGTCCTTTAAGCGAGTGGTAGGTACTTGATGGCGTGGAGATCGTTGCCGTGGGCCATATGGATGTGGAGAAGGTAGTCTTGATCCACACGCGGGTATGTTGTGCCATCGTAAGATTCAATGTTCTGGTTTAAACCCTTGAGGATCGATGATCCATTACTTCGTCGATGAAGCATAGCGGGTGTCTGGCGCCCTGTATTGGCGATATCGCGGCGCAGCTCGAAGGCGCTATGCTTATTCGGCCCGGCGGGTTATTGTATCCGGCGGCGGTATTCATCGTGGGTCATAGAGCGCCCGTGATCCATAGATGGATCTGGATTGCCTTGCTTTGTCCTCGGTATGTCTCCAAGTCGGTAGCGTTCCCTCTTGGCCCGTACTCTTGGAGCGATGCGGGGTATAGTCTTGGCTGGGGGCTTAGATGCCTCTCTGCACGACCACGTGGTGGTCGATCGAGCCATGTCGTCGCTGGTGATGAAGGTATGTATGCTTCCTCCTCAATCGAGGAGCAGCTTGCGTCTTAGGTAACTTTGGAGGCGTTCGAGTTTATACTCTTGACGCGAGGACCTCGGTCCATCGATCGACCATCAGTCTGACAACTTGAAGCTGTTGCTGCTTTTCTTTAGGCTGTTTCTTGGCGATAAGCCTGCGCTAGCGCTCTTGTTCGACAGGATCCTCGGTGCAGCGAATTCGTCATCGTTGAGGCTTACTTCATCTTGGAGGGAGGCATATAGTTATCATCCTCAACCCCTTAAATGCGCCGCCCTCTCGTGGGGCTTGTACCATCCTCTGGCTGAGTCTTCTTTGGAGGGATTGTCTTCGGCACTCTCGGGAGTATTATTATCTCCGTGCTGGAATCTCCATTCTTCTGTGGCGGGATTTAGAAGCGGCGGCCCGCTGGCGTTTGGGCTGTTTCTTTAGAGAATCTGCCTCCCGCTTCTTCGCTATCCCCGTCTTTTTGGGGTGTCCACCATGTATCGTCATATGGCGAGGTGGCCTTCGGTGCCACATGGCGCTGGTTCTGTTGTCTTGACATCGTCGTCCATAGCGTCGATGTCGTCGAATCAGTCTAGCATGTCGGTTAAATCCTCGGCGGTGGCTACAAAGTGGGTGGTGGGTGGGCTGAGTTTCTTCGTCGTCCGTACCCCAACCATCCTGCCATAGTCGGCGGGACTCTCCGATAACGAGAGATGCTTTAATGAATTCAAGATATCGCCAAAAGCGAGTGTTGGAATATGTCATGGCGGTGAATTCCATAACGGCCCAATCCGGATTGATTGGCGGTAGCGGGAGGTTGAGTCCGGCAAAAGTCGGCGCCTCGGAATCCACGAGTTTGCGGGGACAAGATTGGTGCTCGGCTCCATCGCCGTGGATGTTGAAGCCCCAGAGCGGCGTCTATCCACCGCCCTCAATCTGGCGATCGGCTCGGGCTAATGGCCAGCGGATCCGTGTGCGGCCATCAAAGGCCTTTGATCGGCGAGCTAGATCATGCCCATCGTCCAGATTCGGGCAGCTCGGCTGTGCTCGAGTCCGTCGAAGATAAAGTCTCCGCGGACATCGGCCGTGAAGTTTAAGCTTACAAATCGACTGCGGCGGGCGTAGCTTCGATCTGCTCGGATGGCCAGAAGAATTGGCCCTGGGAAACCGCCGAATCTGAAGATCTGTCCGGGAAAGGTCTCACCACTGGACAACGTTGCTGGTTGAAGGTGCCATCAAGCCTATCGGAGCGACATGAGGAACTCTCCATGAAAGCACCAATGTCGGTGTCAAAACCGGCGGATCTCGGGTGGGGGTCCCGGCTGTGCGTCTAGGCGGATGGTAACAAGAGGCGAGGACACAATGTTTTTACCAGGTTGGGCCCTCTCGATGGAGGTAAAACCCTACGTCTGCTTGATTAATATTGATGATATGGGTAGTACAAGAGTAGATCTACCACGAGATCAAGGAGGCTAAACCTAGAAGCTAGCCTATGGTATGATTGTTGGGATGTATGTTGTCCTGGGACTAAAGCCCTCCGGTTTATATAGACACGGAGGCTAGGATTACAGTCGGTTACAATGGTAGGAAATCTACATATCCGTATTAAGCTTGCCTTCCCGCCAAGGAAAGTACCTT